>CM050171.1:11628817-11891317 GCA_027410445.1 Discoglossus pictus | reverse complement strand
TTCTCATCTCTTTCTGTTTACTGTTTTTAGTTCATATCTGTATCAGTATCACTTTTTGACTTGATAAAGAGAGGCATTGTCTCTCGAAATCTTGTTTCTATATTATGAATACGTTTGTCCAATAAAAAAGGGATCAATATATATATATATATATTTATATATATATTTATATTTACTGTATATATACTGTATATATATTTATTTAGGGATTGTTAGCATGTACATTTCCCATTGGCATTGTGTTGAAGAATGTATTAATAAGTTGAAAAAACTTAGATAAATTGTAGCTGTCTGGAACAAATAACATCTCACACTAGGACTGAGGGCCGTGTCATCCTCAAGGACCTTGATAGCGAGATATCCATGACCGGATCTTCCATTACACAAGTTAAGCACTCGCCTAAGGGCGCTTCTCATTAAAGGTCACGTGATTTTTTAATCAATTATAAAAACATATAAAAAGTATCTATAAACTCCACCCATCCCCCCAAGAGAGACCCCTGCATTTAGTGTAGGGGAGGGCGATGTACTACACAAAATTGCACCTTTACTTACTCACCTTTACAGGGGCTCCATGCTGGCAGTCACAATATATATATATATATATATATATATATATATATATATATATATATATATATATATATACAAACCAGCACACACTAGCAGTGACCCTCCGAATCTAGTAAATATCTTTTAATTACATGGCTGCAGTCAGCATCTGAAGAGATCTTGGATTACATGAAAATAAAATCTGCCACTGCCTCCACTCCTTCCCCATATATTTGCCAGGAACTATGATGAACAGCAGACCAGCTTGCTTTTGCAGTCCCATCAATAGACCCTTTAGTTCCTCCTCCTTTTGTTACCTAGTGTTAAATAATAACATATTTAGAACCTCTGCTGTATCTCTTAAGTTATTATTTTTTACATTAAATCATTGTGTACTGGGGGCAGTCATTGCTTCGCTTTCTTACCTGCTTTTCCAACAAATAATGGCCTTGGATGCTGATGGCAGTTTCTTGCCCTACTGATTACTCTAAGGATTACTCCACTTCAGTAGAAGCTGAAATTCTCAACAAGCAGATAATAAGCAACAAAATGGCGGAACTACAGCATAATGACTTAAAGGGATATGGAAAATGACTCGTTAATATCAATATAAACCACCTAAGTATTACTTTGCAAATCTACACATAATTGTATTAACTGGTGCTTAAAAGCTCAGTCTTACTTCACTGAAATCTTTTAAAAAGTCCTTGCAAAGGTCTGCCCTCCGCAGCTCATGCATGAGGTACTTCTATTGGTATTAGATGTACTAGCCAACGGAAGACTGTTTCCAAACAGCATTATTTAAAAGGCTGCTAAGAGGCAATCTGTGATTGTTACTACAGAGACACTATGAGCATGAGATGCTGGGGGTGGAGCTTTGCAGGGACTGTTGGGAAAGTTTCAGTGAGAGAATTTAAGCACCTGTTAATAAAATGGTGTTTATATCTTCAAACAAACACTTAAGTAGTTTATTTTAATATTAAAACAAGGGAACATTTCTTCATATGTCTGGACTGTGGGGTAGTGTGGCAAGACGAAAGCCCTTTCTTACGAAGAAAAACATCCAAGCCAGGCTACATTTAGCAAAAACACATCTGAAGTCTCCCAAAAGCATGTGGGAAAAGGTGTTATGGTCTCATGAAACCAAGGTTAAACTTTTTGGCCATAATTCCAATCTTCCATATCCCTTTAAAACAGTGACTAATGTAATGGACCATATTTTGGGATTAATTTCACATTTGTGTGTAACAAGCTAACAAATGTAGTAGTTGTGCGTGCCTGGTGCGTACAAGCATATCTAGAGGAGCCGTGAAATGGGTTTACCTACTGGGCCTTAGTCTTCCGTTTAATTTGGTCATCTTACAACAAAACTGAATAGAGATCCTACATAAATTCATGGTCCATAAATGCTGCATATTATGACACTTCAGGGTGTGTTTGTTTATTTATGGACTTCTGTTTTACTTTTACTCTTTTTTACTTTCCAAAAATATTATAATAAGGAACACATTAAGGAACACATTGTACATATACAGTATGACTACAGTAATTCTTCACCTTCTGGATCATTACCTTGTCATGGTGAAGGGGGTTATGTACCTCTGTGAAGCTGTGAGCTAAAACATGTAGGGTCACCCAAGATGGACAGGTTATAGCAGAGAGGTTAGGCAAATAGCAGTCCTCTGGAGAAGGAACTGGCAACCCACTCCAGTATCTTTACCAAGACAATCATGACGTTGAAAGTATTATATCCTCTCCAGATATAATATTCATGTGTATTTTGTATGCGCGGTGTGTCTTGCGGCCCAGTATTGCAGATATCACATTGCTATTTTACACTGATAACACTTCATTCTGCCAATCTCCAATGTGGGCAGTCCCATGTACTCAGGGCTGTAAATCTCGTCTCCCAGGAGTCTCAAGCAGAGTTACTGACATCTCTATATCATTTCCAACCACAGCTGGGCATTAAATATGCTTTAAATCCAAAGCTAAACAAATAACCCATTTATAAATACTATTTGGCCACCGGTTTACCTATTAAAATAAATGACACACACTATGATAATATTAGATGCAATGTTTTATTTGTTTGCAAAAATGAACATAATGGCAAAAAAACAATAAAAAATAGTCACAATAGTGGGATATCTGTCACTGTAAGGCAGCAACCTAAGGAGAATTAACATTGACTTGTAGCAAATGGAGCGAACACAAGGTCAGCAAAACGCTCCACTAGAATATATTTTATGGTTACTAGATTTTCGCACTTGTTTATATGTACACACAAGCATTCGAAGTGACTACAGTACTTTAAACAGGGAACACTGGCGGAGCTAGTGAATGAAGGGCCCCGGTGCAAAAGAAAATTGTTGTTTGTGTCGCCTCCCTCTGGTGCCACCTCATTTTATATATATATATATATATATATATATATATATATATATATATATATTTGTATACATGAGCCCCCCAAAAATCCATTATAAAAATAACATTTTTAAAGAAGTGAGTGAGCAGCAAAACACATTTCTTTTATTTCTTATATGATTCATATCCAACTGTAGGTTATAACAGGATGGCACAATCATAAAACACAACATGGCAACAAGGAAACAAATGAAATGATCCTGTTAAAAAGTTTGCACCCCCTTAGTTCTTAATACTTGGTATTGCCCCCCTTAGCACCAATGACAGCGTGCAGTCTTGTGTAATAGTTGTCTATGAGGCCCCTTAGTCTTGCATGTGGTATTGCTGCCGTCTTGGGAAAATGCCTCCAGGTCATGCAAAGTCTTTGGTTGTCTTACATGACCCTCACGTTTGAGATCTCCCCAGAGTGGCTCGATGATATTAAGGTCAGGAGACTGTGATGGCCACTCCACAACCTTCACTTTTTCTGCTGTGACCACTGGAGGGTCAACTTGGCCTTGTGCTTAGGGTCATTGTCATGCTGGAGAGTCCAAGAGCGTCCCATGCGCAGCCTTCGTGCAGAAGAATGCAAATTGTCTGCCAGTATTTTCTGATAACATGCTGCATTCATCTTTCCGTCAATTGTCTCAAGATGCTGGTTCCTGGAGTAAGTTCTTTTCAGAACTTAGAAAGATCCTTATGCTATACAAGACCACAGACACCTCTTAGTCTAACCCAAGGGCTGAAAGTTCTTCCTGCTGTACAGAGGTGAAACGAACCGGTTACCCCTGAGGGGAGAGGTTTGGGCAATAGGCTCTTATTATACCCCATTCAACAGACAGGTTGGGACAATTGTTGGCAGTGCTGGGACCTCTGTGGAATACAGAAAGATGGCAACTTACAAGGACATGATGGAGCTGGTTGAGACAGATGAAGACAAAATCACCGGCAGATTTCAAAAATGGAAAAAGATCTTGCCAGATATCTGAGGTGAAGCTCAGAGAAAGGTTAAGTCAGGAGGTGAGAGAGGAATAAAATAGAACCCACAGACAGGCGAGTCCTAGGCCTGCCCAGAGGAATAGGGGGTATGCTAATCAACTAAATTTGGCATATCAGGGTTTTAAAACTTTTGTAGAGGAGAAGGACACTATGGATGGGTTCCTGCAGGTGTTTAAGCGACAATGTGACTTGCATTACATTCCACGTACAGAATGGGTGAAGTTACTAGTTTTCAAACTCACTGGGAGGGCCAGCCAGGCGTACAAAGCTATGCCCACAGAACTGGCTAAAGACTATGCGCAATTGTACCAGGTGCTATTGGCAAGGTACGCTATCACGCCAGAGACATTTATCAAAAGACTCAGATGGGACAGCAAAGGGCCAGGGGATACCTATGGTGAGGTTATGTGTAGATTGAAGCACGCCTGTCGTAAAAAATGCCCTGTCCACCTTCCAGAGATTGGTAGGTAAGTTATTGCAGGGGCACCATGGGTATGCACAGGCCTATCTGGATGACATAGCCATTTTTAGTCAGACCTGGGAGGACCATCTAAGGCTCATCACAAGTATTATGCAGACCATCCGTCAGGCTAGGCTTACCGTTAGACCTGACAAGTGTCAGTGGGCCAGGGCAGAGGTGCAGTATTTGGGTCATTGGGTAGAAAATGGAAAGTTGAGACCAGAGCCAGCAAAAATAGAGGGTATAACCGCCTGGCTCCCTCCCAAAACTAAGAAGCAGGTAATGGCTTTCTTGGGTACCACAGGATATTACTGTAAATGTATTTCTGCGTATAGTGATACAGCTAAGCCCTTGATGGACCTGACCAAGAAGAAATTGCCCAGGGAAAGGACATCGACCCCTGCCTGTGAACTCGCCTTCCAACACCTGAAAGTTGCCCTAACCTGCTCGCCTGTACTAGCCTCCCCAGATTACAGCACACCATTTGTGGTACAGACTGATGCATCTACCTATGGCATATGAGCCGTGCTGAGCCAAACTGATGACCAAAGAACACAACATCCTATTGCCTACCTTAGTAGGAAGCTGCTGAACCGAGAGATAGCCTATGCCACTATTCAAAAGGAATGTTTGGCTGTGGTGTGTGGGCGCTCAAAAAACTCCAGCACTATCTTTATGGGAGACTGTTCACTGTAGTTACTGACCACAATCCACTTTGCTGGTTACATTGGGGAAACAAGCAAAACACTCCACTGAAGGAAAAGTGTACACAGACATTTAATAAGAAAGCATAATGAAGACAGTTATTGCACCCCAGTTGGACACCATATTGTAATATTACCTGGATTTTATACAGAAACTAATTGTGATATCTGAGCTAATATATTGCAAACTGCTAAAAAGAACAGTTTACAATATATCAGACATACAGCCTTATTAAATTGTGATTTAGACAATTGTATAGGGCTCTATATAAGCACAGAACATATTTTGTTACAGAAGTTTTTAGTTAGTGAAGACCTTGCTTTTGGATAGAAGTTCACTAACTAAAAACTTCTGTAAAAAAAAATGCTCTCTGCTTATATAGAGCCCTATTCAATTGGCCAAATCACAATTGAATGAGGCCCTTAGTAAGGAGTCATTACTATCGTATCATTTAATCAACAGCACATGCCAGTCTCATACAGATAACAATTACGTAAAAATGGAATATAATTAAAAAGGCAATTTCTAATAGTGAACTTAAACGGAAGTATAATTTTGTCCCAGTACCTTTATGAGCTACTCTTTACTATTATTTAATACACAGCTATATCATAGCTAATCATTGCTGAGTAATTACATTAATTGTTTTAAGCCTAAACTTGACTGTATGGCAAAATCTGAGCATGTACATTCCCAATGAAGTATTAGCAATGATTACCCCTTTTGATGTTGTTGTTCAGACCTTCAGTCTTGTCCGACTCTCTGTGACCATATGGACACAGCATATCAGGCACATCTTTCTGTGTTTTTGGTTGTGTTTATCCATATGTATTTTTGGTAAGGATGTTGGAGTGGGTTGCCAGTTCCTTCTCCAGAGGATCATGATTTGTCTGGCCTCACTGCCATCCTGCCCATCTTGGGTGACCCTACATAGTAAAGCTCACAGCTTCATTGAGGTACACAAGCCCCTTCACCATGACAAGGCTGTGATCCAGAAGGGGATAGATTACACTAATCATTGCTAAATACTCACTGGAGCCGGCACATGCTCATAGTGCAGACCCCAGGAAGTGATAAGCAATGATTAGCAATAATAGCAATCTAAAACATAAAAGAGTGTCAGGTAAAAAGTGCAAGTTATAAAATGCAGGTTTTAATAACATCCAACTGATAACATATTTCTTATTATATTACATTTATGTTATATCCTACTTGGAGCTGTGTCTGTTTCGCTTTCATTGTATTTTTTATTTTTTTGTATGTTTTATTTTCTGATGAGAGTTCTGGCAAGGGGTCTGCTTTTAGGCCAGTGATGGGGGTAGAGTGTGGTGTCAATTACAGTCCTATCCAATTATCAAACAAAAGCTCTCTGTTCCTTTCTTCCCCATCCCTCCCTCCATTGATAGCCAAAACACACACCCTCATGATCCAGCTCTTGGTAAATGAAGTAACAAACATAAGATAAATCCCTATACTCAAAATTCAGATTTTCACAAAATGTTGTTATATGCAATCTTACTAGAGATGTCGCGAATAGTTCGCCAGCGGACTGTTCCCGGCGAACATAGCATGTTCGCATTCGCGCCGAACTGCGAACATATGCGATATTCGACCCGCACCCTATACTTTATCATTGAGCAAACTTTGACCCTCTATGTCACAGTCAGCAGACACATTCCAGCCAATCAGCAGCATACACTCCCTTCCAGAGCCTTCTACCTCATGGACAGCAGCCATTTTGGAATCATAACTAACTTGCAGTCTTACTGAGAGGAGGCTGAGTGTAGGTGATACTGCATCAATAGGGAAAACCATAGCTAGGCTACTGTACACAGTGTGCAATACAGTCCTGAAGGACTCTTTTGATCTCTGCTGCAAGGACACCCCTGTGTCTCTTCCCCCCTTATCATCATCCTCCCCTCACCTTAGCACCCAACCCTAACACCCCTCACACTTATCCATAACACCCATCAACCTAACACCTAACCCTAACACTCCTCACACTTATACCAAAGACCTAACACCCCTCACACTTATTCCTAACATGCCTCACCCTAACACCCCTTACACTTATCCTTAACACCCCTCACCCTAACACCTAACCCTAACACCCCTCACACTTATCCCTAACACCCCTCATCCTAACCCTAACACCCCTCACACTTATCCCTAACACCCCTCACCCTAACACCTAACCCTAACACCCCTCACACTTATCCCTAACACCCCTCACCCTAACCCTAACACCCCTCACACTTATCCCTAACACCCCTCACCCTAACATCTAACCCTAACACCCCTCACACTTATCCCTAACACCCCTCACCCTAACCCTAACACCCCTCACACTTATCCCTTACACCTCTCACCCTAACACCTAACCCTAACACCCCTCACACTTATCCCTAACACCCCTCACCCTAACCCTAACACCCCTCACACTTATCCCTAACACCCCTAACCCTAACCCCAACACCCCTCACACTTAACACCTAAACCTAACACCCCTTACACTTATCCCTAACACCCCTCACCCTAACCCTAACACCCCTCACATTTATCCCTAACACCCCTCACCCTAACACCTAACCCTAACACCCCTCACACTTAATACCTAACCCTAACACCCCTTACACTTATCCCTAACACCCCTCACCCTAACCCTAACACCCCTCACACTTATCCCTAACACCCCTCACCCTAACACCTAACCCTAACACCCCTCACACTTATCCCTAACACCCCTTACCCTAACCCTAACACCCCTCACACTTAGCCCTAACACCCCTCACCCTAACACCTAACCCCCTCACCGTTATCCCTAACACCCCTTACCCTAACACCCCTCACACTTATCCCTGTGTCTCTTCCCCCCTAATCATCAAGGGAGGGGGGAGGATGATGAGGGAGGGGGGAAAGAGACACAGGGGAGGATGATGAGGGAGGGGGAAAAGAGACACAGGGGAGGATTATGAGTGAGGGGGGAAAGAGACACAGGAGAGGATGATGATGGAGGGGGGAAGAGACACAGAGGAGGATGACGAGGGAGGGGGTAAAGAGATACAGGGGAGGATGATGAGGGAGGTGGGAGGATGATGAGGGAGGGGGGATGAGACACAGGGGAGGATGATGAGGAAGGGGGGAAAGAGACACAGGGGAGGATGATGAGGGAGGGGGTAAAGAGATACAGGGGAGGATGATGATGGAGGGGGATGTTAGGTTATTTATGCCCTTTATGGATTAAAACCAGACTCTGCATCGACTATGTAATTTTCCGTGGGAGTTTTAAAATCCGCCTGCCCATTGAAGTCTATGGCGGTTCGCCGGGTTCGCCGGTTCGCCGGTTCGCGAACATTTGCGGCGGTTCGCGTTCGCGGTTCGCAAACCGAAAATTTTATGTTCGCGACATCACTAAATCTTACATCTTAATTTGTTATGGGGACTTTGTCACCCCAATATCAAGCTGTTTTTAGGTTATTCTTAAAGATCATGAAAAACTGGCTACATGTTATGTTATCCATTTTTTTCAAGGAATTCCTTATTCTTGTTGCTACATTTATAATAAAATAATCAAGAAGCATATTAATTAGCTGCTTTTTTATTAGCTACTTAGGATTACAGGCCTTTTGTCTGTCTCTGTAGTTGTCAAAATAAAGAACCATATGTAATCTGGCAGTTAACCCTTCTTCCCCCAGCACATTTGCATACAAGAGCAACTTGTAAGCTCTTCAAAATATTTCAGGAATGATTTACTGTAGAGAAAAACAGCAATTACAATGTATAGCCAGTTTTTAATGCTCTTTAAAATGAAGTTGGGGTGAAAGTTCCCCTTTTAAAGTTGTTAGATTGGTACATGCTTGACAAACAAGTGCTATTTTTCTTGAACTACAGTGGTCCTTTAAGCTTAGAAGAGCTATAAGCTAATTGCATTGTTTCATATGACTACACATATAAAATGTCTTTTCTCCGCCATTTGATTCCTCTATCACGGACCTTAATAATTCACGCAATGGCAGGTGCGGCTGCTATTTTGGAAACAGATATTCAATTTTTAATTGGATTTAGTGACCTCGCACAAGCAAGGTTGTTTGCTCTTTAGCGGTAAAAAATATCATTAGAGGATAATAGCAAATGGGGATCTTTTAATGCTGACACCTGGGCTCTAATGATGGTTTGGTGTGGTGACAACTACAACAACAGGAATATATATTATATTCCAAGCACTAAATTATATGATTTTGATTATTTTACACCATGCTAAACTAAAATTATACGTTTTTGCCAAATTTACATAAATGGCGTAATGCTTTAGTAAAAAAAATCATTGTACAGCCTCTAATTTAACACATTTTAGATTGCAGTGGGGTCTACTATTTTTGTTTCTATTCATTTAATGGCTGCTAAATCCAGACCACTTCACTGTAAAGATCTCCTAAAATCAGGTTGAAATAACTTTAGAATTTTTGAAATACATGCATTTTTCACTGAGGAATCAAATTAAATATATTTTTTAGCCTGCTCCATGTATGAAGGAGGGTGTGGGGATTGTTATTGCTCTGTGCACTGATCTTAACAAGTAAAAATGCTTACCACATCTAACTTTGTAGGCATGGAAGACTGGTACTCACCTAAAAACAGGAAATCTATGTGTTAACTGGTCAGATAGTAGGGGAATAGAGTATATTATAACAAATGAAAAATGAGAAACATTTAATACCAATTTAGTGCTCTATAAGTTTGGGTGCTCTATACTCCTTTTGATTACGAAGGTTTGCTTTAAATTAATGTTTTGTCTTTTTGTCTCTTTCTTCATTTGCTTGAGTCTGGTGAGAAATTCACAGCCTGACATTATGACAAAAACATACTTACTCGGGGATATCCCTAAATCTTTGTCTAGAAACAATATCAATAATTATTTTTATTTTTTTTATATACAAATTTTAACAATGTTACCTAATGTATTTTATCTTTCTCAATATAATTGTGATATACAATGTACTTCACTTACTTCTAAGAAGGACCCAGAGTAACAAATCATCACCTTTTGGTCCCACCTCCTTTTTCTGTTTTCTCTCATGAATGCTGCCAAAACCGGCACCGGAGAGATGCTTCACATTACCAGTATCTCATGCGTAAGGTAGTGTGAAGGTCCTTTTTTGTTAGGTCACAACTGTGCACAATGTCAGGAGTCATGAGAGAGAACAGGTAGAATTGTGATAGCTCCAGAAGGATAAATTCTGTTAATCTTTGTGCTTCTTGGAAGTAAATGAAGTATAAAAGGATAAAAGTGTGGAGCAGATGAGGATGAAGGAGACAAGAGGAGGTAGTGAGAAGAAGGAAAGACAAGGGGGCAAGTGCATAATAATAAGGATAGTTATGAGATGTGGACAGACAACAATATGAAGATATCGAAATTAATGCAAAAGCAGTCTGCAGAGTGTGTGTGTGTGTATATATATATACTGGGATTCGTCGTCACGCATGCGCAGAGTGAGGCGAGAGCTGCGCATGCGCAGAGCACGCCGATAACCGCGCAAGCGCAAGGCACGGCATTAGCTGGGCATGCGCACAGTGGGGCGTTATTTGCGCATGCGCGCCCCTAAGGGGAGGGGGAAGAGACACAGAGGAAGGGGTGGGAAAGAGACACAGAGGGGATGGGGGAAACACAGAGGGAGAGGGGGGAAAGAAACATGGAGGAAAGAGACACAGGGGGGAGAGGGGGGAAAGAGACACGGGGGAGAGGGGGAAAGACACAGGGGTGTAGAGGGGGAAAGAGATACAGGGGGGAGAGACACAGGAGGGAGAGAGGGGTAAAGAGACAGAGGGGGAAGAGACACAAGTCGGGGAGAGGGGGGAAAGAGACACAGTGGAAAGAGACACGGGGGAGAGAGTAGGGGAAGAGACACGGGGGGGGAGAAACACAGGGGGGAAAGGGGGGAAAGAGAGAAAGGGAGGAAGAGGGAGGAAGAGACACAGAGGGAGAGGAGGGAAAGAGACACAGAGGGAGAGGGGGGGAAGAAACACAGAGGAAGGGGGGAAAGAGACACAGAGGAAGAGGGGGAAAGAGACACAGAGGGAGAGGGGGAAAGAGACACAGATGGAGAGGGGGGAAAGAGACACAGAGGTAGAGGGAGGAAAGAGAAACAGAGAGAGATGAAGGGGAGGAGACACAGAAGGAGAGGGGGGAGAGACACAGAAGGAGAGGGGGAGAAAGAGGCATGGGAGGGAGAAGGGGGGAAGAGACACGGAGGAGAGGGGGGAAAGAAACATGGGAGAGAGGGGAAAGACACGGGGGAGAGGGGGAAAGAGACATGAGTAGAGAGAGGAAAGAGACCCAGGGGGAAGAGGGGGGAAGAGACACAGGGAGGGGAGAGGGGGGAAGAGACACAGGAGAGAGGGGGGAAAGCGACACACAGGGGGGAAGGGGGAAAGAGACATGGGGGAGAGGAGGGGAAAGAGACAAAGGGGGTGAGGGGGGAAAGAGACAAAGGTGGACAGAAACACAGGGGGGTGGAAAGAGACACAGGGGAGGTGGAAAGACACACAGTAGGGAGAGGTGGGAAAGAGACACAGGAGGGAAAGAGACACGGGGGAGAGAGATGAGGGGGGGAGACACAGGGAAGAGAGAGGAGGGGGGAAGAGACACAGGGGAGTGAGAGGAGGGGGAAGAGACAGGGGAGTGAGAGGAGGGGGAAGAGACACAGCAGAGGGAAATGGGGGGAAGAGACACGAGGGAGGGGGGAACAGACACAGGGGGGACAGGGGGGAAAAGACACAGGGGAAGGGGGGACAGACACAGGGGAGGGAGAGGGGGAGAAGAGACACAGGGGAGGGAGAAAGAGACACATGGGAGGGGGAAAGAGACACATGGAAGGGAGAGGGAGGGGAAAGAGACACAGAAGGGAAAGAGACTCAGGGGCGGTGGTTAGAATAACGAGAGGGAGAGGGGGGTCAAAAAACGGGGGGATAAAAGGGAGGGAGAGAAGGGGGAAAGGAGACACAAGGGAGAAAGTAGACAGGGTGAGACTCGCAATGAGCTCCAAGGGCAGTTATTGCGAGGCTCGTGATGAGCCTCAAAGGCGCTCATCGTGAGGCCAGTAAAGTAGAGGGGGAGAGGCTCCCATTGTGTGGCAAACAGCATTGCCAGGCTTCACTTTTTTGACGAGCAAGTCGCTAGTATGAATATATAGTAAATAAATAGTACACTAAAATAAGTAACTAAAATAAGTTAAAAAACTTATTTCCTTCTCAGAATTCCTAGAAATACAGTTATTGCACTGCATCCTGGGAACCTGGGCAGAGACATGCAAATGTGCCCACGTAGGCTTCACTCTTAGATCCAATGCCTTTTTAACATGGATCCTTTAAGCATATGCCTGATCTATTATACATATTTACAACTTTCAATAACATATCAAGTGTACATATGTACTTCCTGCTCAGTAATTGCTCTACAGTTATTGCACTGCAATCTGGGAAACTGGGCGGGGATATGAAAATGAGTCCACAATGCATTTTCACTCTACAATCCAATATCCCTTTATACATGGTTCCTTGTAACATTTGCTTGCTGTATTACACAGTTTTACAATAAAGCATAGCATAGGATGGATTATGGATGATTTAGGAGACCAACCCACAGACAGAACTGTTTCAATCTGAGATGGATCTCACCATTTTAAAAATATTTTGCATTGTTTCAAGTGTTGAGTACATTTGGTAATGTATATGTACATATGACTACAATGAAGAATGTGGCCCTTTAAAGAGTCAGAAAGAATTGTAGCTGGCGACCCATAATGCCGTCCATCCAATGAGTCAACTTTGGTCATAAAAAGATCATTTCTATTGCTTAAGAAACTCATTACTTCTTCTATATGCAGATGTAAAGAAATAGATTTTTTTGAGCACTGGTAGAAGGTATTTACAATAATTATTTTTATTTCGAAAGATAAACGTAAAAGGTTTACATTCACCATTCCTAAGCACATTTTCTTCTATTACTATTATAAACTCTGAAGAGATGGAAGTTAAATCTTAAAGAGAACTTATTACAAAATCAAACCACAAGATATGTATTTGTAATTTTTCTGTCTGACTCCAGTTGCATTAAGATTTTTGCTGCTGATATAAGGGAGACAAACTCATAATACAAGTTCAGAGGCTCTCGCTAGCCGCTCTTTTTACAGAAATCGCTGTCCCATTTTCAGGTGAATACTCTTTAATAGTAATTGTAAAAGGTTTTTTATTAACTTGCTTGAACTGCTTTAACCCTGAAATCTGGGTTTACTTGAGATGTATAGCTCGTTGTTTTTGGCTTATGTAGATGCTCCACAATTAAAAGATATTTGCTACTGGAGAGGAAAGCTATGGCAAGCCTGGACAAGCTATTAAAAAGCAAAGATATTACCCTATCTTCAAAGGTCTGCATAGTTAGAACTCTGGTATTCCCAGTAGTAACATACGGATAGGAGAACTGGACTATAGAAAAGGCTGAGCACCGGAGAATTGACGCCTTTGTATTGTGGTGTTGGAGAAAACTGCTCAGAGTCCATTGGACTGCGAAAAGATCCAATAAATTAGTACTACAGGAAATTAAGCCAAACTGTTCACTGGAAGGTATGATCATGAGGCTAAAGCTCCAATATTTTGGTCATATCATGAGAAGACAGGATTCCCTAGAGAAGCTCTGATGCTGGAAAAGATTCAAAGTACACAAAGAAGGGGACGGAAGAGGAGGAGATGGATAGATGAGGTAATTGAAGCAATGAACATGAGCTTGATGGAACTCAGAGAGGCGACTTACAGATGTGCCTGGTGTGCTGTGGCCCATAATGTCACAGAGAGTCGGAAAGGACTAAACAACTAAACAACAATGCTTGAGACCATACTTCAGAATAATCCTAAGCCTAAATTTGACCCTTATTATATCTTCTCCCGTAGCTAAAATAATGGCCTTAAAAGGACATTATAGAATAAAAATATGTTATGACCCTTTAATGATATTAGTTCCATCCTGCACAGAAAAAGCCCAAATAGTTTTAATATATAGAAGTATGAAATATTGTATTTACCTTCTAAGGAATTTCCTCGTTCATTACTGGCAAAGCTGGAGGTCTCTTCTGCAAAATAATTTGCACAAAGCCTTATGGTCAGTTGACTCTATTTGAAAAATGTACAAAAATATTGAATATGGTATTTTAATATTTTCTTACTGAAATCTTTTTTTTTGTTGAAAGTTTTATACATTGTTTTTCAGACATCCACTCAATTCTGCTTAATATTTAATAAACATTATTTAATTGTCTATTTAATCAGTATTTTGTATTTATTTCTCACCTTCGTTGATGTTAATAACCTATTTCATCTCTTGCTTACATGGGTGTAGAAGTCCAAAAAAATCTGGAGGGGGGGGGAATAATTCAATTCTACTCCCAGGTAGAGAAGCAGGTATGGTGCTGGGGACCTGCTCTGGGGGGCCCTATTGCGGCAGTGCCCCTCAAAAAACTTTTTTAATAATTTCTTTCTTTATTAATTATTTATTTTCTTAGAATTAAAAAAATATGTATTTTTTATTTTTATACAAATCTATTTATATGGATGAAAGCTTTTATTGGAAAGACAGGCTGCTCCATAGCACTGTTGCCTTCTAGTGGCCAAATCTGGTGATGCATGATTAAGTTTATTTTTGCTATTTTTTGCATCCCCTATTCATTTAATCTGGGATGGGATGGTTCCCTTCTATCCCCCCAGTTCCTATGCCCCTGCTTGCCTAGTTATTATCTCAGCATAATATAACTAATTAATATAATAAAATTAATTCACTAATAGCAAATTCATAACTAATTTACCATAATTCCACAATCACAACAACATTCATATTAATATTATGTAGAAATAATTACATAGACTGTACAGTTCAAAATAATGAATATGTGTGTTTTATTTTTTACAAATTAATTCCTTAAAGACGGTTTCTAATGAAAATAATCTTTGATAAAAAAAAAGGTCAGAAAATACCCCACTGAAGAAAACAAATGTATAGTTGTACTGGTCGCTTTGATTTCAAATTCATATAATTAGTTCCTTGGAGATTTTGATTATGTTGTAGAAATCAATTAAAAAATATATCACTTGGAGGAAATAGATTTAATTTCAATAGTTTAACTGAAGGAATCTAAAATTCTTCATTAGGATTTGCCTCCTGAAGATGAGGATTTTCCATTTGTGTAGGCCTCGGGTTAATGTGGGACTGGAGACCAACCAACGCACTGAAGTCATGTTAGATGTTTCTTAATGAGGGAGAGATAATAGTGAAATCTTTCACTTGTTTTGCAAGTAAATGTCAAGCAATCCTCACAGGTATTTAAAATAAATTGGAAGAACTGTAAAAAGTATAGTTTATTTTGCAACATTTCTTCCAGTTTCCATCCAGCTGAGAGAGGTCTTCTCTAGAGTCTTTTAAATTACAGAAATGGCATTCTTTATTTTTCTATATTTCCATTAACCCTTAAATACTAATTTAATATCTCCTGTCTGGTTGGATATTGAATTAATTAAAAATAAGACTGTGGTGTATTGGTAAAATCCATGAAATATATTAGTTATATAGGAGTTGGGTTATAAATTGCCCTAAAGGCCTTAGGTGGGTATTTCTTTGTATCAACGTCAATACAGTATTCCTATGTGTCCTATAATCCTCTTTATTACCAAGACTTGTTTTAACCATCAAGGGAAAATGCACAGAGGATAAGGATGATCCTAAAATATCAATACATATCCCAGTGACATTTCTTTCTGGCCCATTTTTGTGACCTCTTGTTATAGCTATTTTTAGATATAATTTCATTGGTAAACAGTGAGAGAAAAAATAATAAATTGGCATGGAACGATGAGCAAGGATGGACATAGCCACATTGGTGGGCAGAATCGTAAAGGATCACTATAATTTCGGAAAAAAATTGCAACACACTAACGACATTAGCAGTGGTGTAATAGATAAGCATGAAAACATTTTTAATGAAAATTAAATATTTTGAGGACTCTATGGCCCCTATGTAATTGTAAAATCACAATTACAGAAGGCCGTAATGTAGCTCATAAAATTTACTGATATTTGAGGGGCTTCTTTTACCTACACGCAATCGATTTGTGAGTTACAAGCTCAAAATCAGGTTGCAGAAACGTAACTCTGACCTATCTCCTCCTTTGATGTTTCAAGCCCGAAAATGTTACCAGTGCTCAAGATGCAAAATCCGTATTCAGTTGCAAAAGTTCTACAAGCCCGCAATTGCCTTCAAACCTGTAAATGGCAAATGTATAAAAAAACCTATGAGTACTAGATAGGACTCGCAAGGGGGTTAAACACTTCATAACACTGTAAAAGCAAATAAACATACACTACTGTACTTATAAATACTGGGAAAGCAATGAAAGACATTAGGATTAATTGCACAACAGTCTCAAGTTCCCAAACCTGCCAGAAGAAAAAAATGTTCATGTTATATTTCTGTGTTATATCGATCCCGATAATCATGGAGTTAATATATATCAGGCCACCCACATGGACTACAACAGTTTCTTCATTCATTTTTATTGATTTCTACAATTCTGGATTGCGAGTACGATCACAAATCTGACTTGCATTCATGCAACCCTTACCAAAATATCATGGAAGGCTCCAAGGACCAGCTGAAATATTATATTGTTGTCTAATTAAAAACCTGCTATGTTACATTTTTCCTGTGTAATTGTACTGTTGTTGTTTTTTAGTTGTTCAGTCATGTCTCACTCTTTGTTAATTTATGGACCGCAGAATGTAATTATGACCTGCCCATCTTGGGTGACCTTACATGGTATAGCTCACAGCTTTATTGAAGTATACAAGCCCCTTCACCAAGACAAGGGAGCAATCCAGGCAGGGAATTATACTCTTAGTCAGACTCAAATTGTTAAAGAATATATATGTTTTATTTGTTCACACCATCCACACCTAATATCTATTTATCAACTTAAATTAACACAGACAGATGGGTTCGCTAACTAATCAGTTACATTTGTGCACTGTGAAAAATAAATCTGTTTCTCAAAAAATACTCTATATTCCGAAATGTTTTTGCTTTACTGAAATTTTTTCATAACAGGGTTTGTCCTTTGGGAGGGACTTTGAAATGCAGATACGATCTCTATTCATTTGTAATGAGAGTTTCCAACAATGTTGAAGAGCTTAGTTTTCGAGGACTCGAGTATAGAAGTTTTCATTTTTTCAGGATTTAACACTTGGAACCTGATGCCTTTGTTTTCTTATCTATTAGTGAAGGGGAGGGGTTGGTGACGTTTTACTATTATTCCTACAGGATCCTAACTGCACCCAGGGTTCCCACTGTTTTTTAATATATATTAAATTGTTGCAGAGTATCAATTGTAATTATTCCATGTTCACATCATAAATATAAGACTGTAATGATCCATTAATACAATTCTGCATATCTATCTCTCTATCTATCTACCTATCTATCTATAGTTGCATACCCTGGCAGAAATTGTGAAAGTTTGGCATTTATATTGAAAATATGACTGATCATGCATTTTATTTTATTGAAGGGTAGTGATCATATGAAGCCATTTATTATGACATAGATATTTGGCTCCTTTTTAAATCATAATGATAACAGAAATCACCCAAATGGCCCTGATCAAAAGTTTACATACCCTTGAATGTTTGGCCTTGTTACAGACACACAAGGTGACACACACAGGTTAACCCTTATGGGCTAATAGCCACCTATTAAACATATGATATATTTGGAGCTGGGCTCTGGACCGCAGTGAAGGAGGGAGGCTTTTGATGACGCAGCGTGCGTCCTTACGCTAAGGAGAACGTTCAGCGTCTGCTTTCCCAGCTTGTTTGTGTGTAAATGTACCCTTCCTGTCCTAACCCAATGTGCAGATGCTGGTCTGGAGGGTGATCCCCTGGAGAACAGGAGAGTTGTCTCTCAATAAGGAGCAGGGTCAGTTATATCTTTTATTTCATACTCCCTCCCTTACTGCAGTCTAGATTCCAGCTCCAGATATATCATATGTTTAATAGGTGGCTATTAGCCCATAAGGGTTGACAAACTCAAAAAGGACCAACAACAGAGAACTAGATAGTTCTGTCCCCTTTATAAAGAGGGTTAAAGGTCATAAGGGGAAAAGAAATGAGAACTGGATAGTTCTGTTACACTTATACACATGCATTTATAGGGGAGAGATAGCATTGCCCCTTCAATGTGAGAATACAAACATCTTTTGTGGTAATATTTCTCAAAAACGTAGACCATTTTTAATTTCTCATTTTCAAATCCTGGATTTTTTAGTTGGTTTTAATTCGCCGTTGTGATTAAGATTTATTAAAGATTAATTGTTAAAATAATACTTACTCTCATTGTCTTAAAATATATTTCTTATTTTACAATAATAGGCTGACACTCTTAGTGAAATGTTTGTCCAACAGGAAAGATATCACTGTGCTCTGGTTTTTCATGTATATATTGATGTATATGTGTATATAGTATGTGTATATATGTTTATTTTATTATGTTGTGTTGATTCCTCCTATATGTAGTTATCTGATGATGTCAGATGCTGTCTCCACTCTCTCTGCATCGCTGTTCACATTCAAACTGAGGGTTCCATCTCATGTCAGTATTGCTTTAGACTTGATAAAGAGAGGTTGAACTCTTGAAAGCTTGTCAATATAAATAAGGTGTTTGTCCAATACAAAAGATATCACAATATACTGCAATACTCATTATTAATCTATATATATATATATATATATATATATATATATATATATATATATATAGATTAAGAATTACTAAATTGCAAAATATATATATATATATATATATATATATAGAGAGAGAGAGAGAGTACATAAATAGTACATTTGTGTTCACATTTGAACATCTAAAGTGAGTTAAAAAACGAATTTCCTGCCCATAATTCCAAGAAATACAGTTATTGCATTGCATTCTGGGAACCTGGGCAGAGACATGCAAATAAGCCCACAAATCCAATCAAAACCTTTTCGAACATGGCGTCTTTTAAGCAAATGCCTGCTGTATTACAGCTTTAAGCAAAGTCCATATTATTTCTTCCAGATGCGTATCTTGCTAAACCAAGGTGTCTACCCACAAACGTTCTATTAAACCACAGTCTTTCATCAAATAAGTAACCCTTCTTCATGATCTTGTACTAGAATTTAATTGAAGACATGACCGCTTTTAAGTGGGCTCTTTAAAATGAAACTCCACTGAACACATTTCACTGCCCACTCTCATCAAATTTTAATTGAATGCTTGACCTTATTAACGTATCTATTCTCAACTGGCTTGTAAAAATGTAATGTGGCGCTAATGACAGTTGACTCTCTTAGGCTGAATGATTTTGAGAGAAGGTAGCTCCATTCTTAGATTAGATCGATGAATAAATGGACAGAGGGAAGAGAGATCAGCCAAGTCAGTATGGAATATGTAATTGTTTGAATAAATAGCTTCTGTGGTCAAAGTATAATGGTTCTTGGTGGTACTGAGTTTCAGAATTCAGGTTTTAATATATCAAACTTGAAAAACAGCCTTACTAAAATATTAAACATAGTACGGATATACACACCAGGAAAATAAGTATATTACTTGCCTAAAGCAAATATCAATCAATGCTACAGGAAATGAAGCCTAACTGTCCATTGGAAGGTTGGATCATGAGGCTATTGCTCAAATATTGTGTCCATATCGTGAGAAGACAGGATTCCCTAGAGAAGACTCTGATGCTGAGAAAGATTGAAGGTACATGAAGAAGAGGATGTCAGAGGTAGAGTGTCATGGCTGAAGCATGCCAAGACACCAGCTGTGCAATACTTTACAGACTGATGTCCTCAGCCTTATAAAATAGGCTTATTGTGCCAGGGGAAAGGGGCCCACTGAGATGGGTTAACATTGTGGATTTGTGTGTTGTTCCTTGTTATGGCTGTTTAAAGCTGCCTGGGTACCATTAGGCCCATACTATGGTACCCATGATTATAGTTGGGGTGTGCGTATCGACATGATGGGAGTGATGGGATGTATGTCTGTGTTGTGCTTTGGGGGGCTAGCACTTACAAGGGAAATATTGTATATGCCCAATATTTCATAGTAATGAACCAGTCCCTTAATAACAAGATTAGGGAGATAATTGACCCTTGGGAGTCATATGACACCAGTATCTCTCTCTATGTATTACAAGCCTCAGACTGGTGTCTCCATGACTAGTGTATGTAATTGCCCCCTACCAAGAATACAGCATTGGAAAGGGAAAACAATGGGTAATTCTATTAGACTTGCAGGCAAGGGACATAATGTGAGCTAAAAGGTTTGGGTGTAACTAGGGATGCACACTTGAATTGATTGGTCTGTTGTTGCTAAGAATGTGGTATAAATATGGCTAATGGTTTCAGTAATAAAGTTGTTATACTTGTTCACATAATTAAAGTGTGAATGTTGTTATTGATGCTGGAAAATATGTTTGCTGGAGTAAGTTCTTCTCAGAACTTAGAAAGATCTTTATGCTACACAAGACCACATACATCTCTCAGTCTAAGCCAAGGGCTGAAAGTTCTTCCTGTTGTACAGAGGTAAAACAAACCCTTCACACCTGTGGGGGAGGTTTGGGCAAAAGGCTCTTATCATACCCCATTCTACATACAGGTTGTGACATAGAGATTGATAAATTAAGTCATTGAAGTAATGAACATGAGCTTGATGGCGCTTGGAAGGGCAGTGTTAGACAGATGTGCTTGGGGTACCGTAGTCCATAGGATCAAGGAGAGTCAGGCATAAACTAAACCAAAACAACAACAATATCATTTAAAAAAAATGAACATTTTACTCTACTACCACCATGGAACCAGCCAGAGAGTCGACTCCATTTGTATATATATATATAGTATCTCTCAAAAGTGAGTACACCCCTCACATTTTTGTACATATTTTATGATATCTTTTCATGTGACAACACTGAGGATATTCCCCTCTGCTACAATGTGAAGCAGTAAGTGTACGGCCTGTATAACAGTGTAAATGTGCTGTCCCCTCAAAATAACTCAACACACTCATTGTGTGACACTGAGCGTTGTCTAAACCGTTGGCAACAAAAGTGAGTACACCCCTAAGTGGAAATATCCAAATTGGGCTCAAAGTGTCAATATTTTGTGTGCCCACCATTATTTTCCAGCACTGTCTTAACCCTCATGGGCATGGAGTTCACCAGAGCTTCACAGGTTGCCAGCGGAGTTCTCTTCCACTCGTCCATGATGACATCAAAGAGCTGGTGGATGGTAGAGACCTTGCACTCCCCCATCTTCCGTTTGAGGATGCCCCACAGGCGCTCAATAGGGTTTAGGTCTGGAGACATGCTTGGCCAGTCCATCACCTTTACCTTCAGCTTCTTTAGCAAGGCAGTGGTCGTCTTGGAGGTGTGTTTGTGGTCGTTATAATGTTGGAATACTGCCCTGCGGCCCAGTCTCCGAAGGAAGGGGATCATGCTCTGCTTCAGTATGTCACAGTACATGTTGGCATTCATGGTTCCATCAATGAACTGCAGCTCTCCAGTGCAGACAGCACTCATGCAGGCCCAGACCATGTCACTCCCATCACCAAAAGTATACATCTATACTGAGGAAAGGTAGTTTAAATAATCCCTAAATGACAGAAAAGGATAAGGCACAAAGAGCACAAACACACTTATATGAGATGAATCCCTCAGTTTGAATGTAAACAGCGATTCAGAGAGAGTGGAGGCAGCATCTGACATCAGGTAAATCCATATAGGGGGAATCAACACAACATATTATAGAAAACATATATACACATATAGACATATGTGTATATATGTTTGGTCTGGGCCTGCATGAGTGCTGCCGGCACTGGGGAGCTACAGTTCATTGAGGAAACCACGAATGCCAACATGTACTGTGACATACTGAAGCAGAGCATGAGGTAGATTATTGAAACCATGCCCTGTGGTGTGATAAGACCAAGATAAACTTATTTGGTTCAGATGGTGTCAAGGGTGTGTAGCGGCAACCAGTTGAGGAGTACAAAGACAAGTGTCTTGCCTACAGTCTAGCATGGTGGTGGGAGTGTCATGGTTTGGGCCTGCATGAGTGCTGCCGGCACTGGGGAGCTACAGTTCATGAAGGGAACCATGAATGCCAACATGTACTTTGACATACTGAAGCACAGCATGATCCTCTCCCTTCTGAGACTGGGCAGCAGGGCGGTATTCCAACATGGTAACTACCACAAACACACCTCCAAGACGACCACTGTCTTGCTAAAGAAGCTGAAAGTAAAGTTGATGGACTGGCCAAGCATGTCACCGGACCTAAACCCTATTGAGCATCTGTGGGGCCTCCTCAAACGGAAGGTGGAGGAGTGCAAGGTCTCTAACATCCACCAGCTCTGTGATGTCATCATGGAGGAGTGGAAGAGGACTCCAGTGGCAACCTGTGAAGCTTTGGTGAACTCCATGCCCATGAGGGTTAAGGCAGTGCTGGAAAGTAATGGTCGCCATGCAAAATATTGTCACTTTGGGCCCAATTTGGACATTTTCACTTTTGTTGCCAACGGTTTAGACATTAATGGCTGTGTGTTGAGTTATTTTGAGGGGACAGCACATTTACACTGTTATACAGGCCGTACACTTACTACTTCACATTGTAGCAGAGGGGCATTTATACAGTGTTGTCACATGGAAAGATATAATAAAATATTTACAAAAATGGGAGTGGTGTACTCACTTTTGTGAGATAGTGTACATATATATTTATATAATACTTTTTTAAATATATATGCAGTTTACCTTGGAAAAAAAATTAAGAGGTCTTTTTAATGACTTTATTTTAATTGAGGACAAAGTGTACTCATCAGTTATACCCGTAGAACACTCACAAATGAATTCATTAGTTTTTGGAAGTCATTCAATTACTTACATTTTTATGTTTCCAGTAAATGGACATTCCTTACAATACTTTTTTTATACTTAAAATTACTCTGAGTTATCTTATGTCCTTTTTGTTTCGGATAGCAACATCTATATTTTAATGTAGTGCCAAAATGTATTGTTCCTTATATTTATTCATACTGGTTTAAATATTCTCTTTTTAACTTTTTAACCATTTGCAATCATTTATTTATGTGCTTCTGGACATATACAGTCTCTATTTTCTATCTCCTTTCTGTTGTGGTCATGTTGTAATTCAATGTTTTTTTCTTGCTGTAACATTTTAAAATCAGTTACACAAAAGTAAAAAGAATACAGTAAATCCTGTACTTAGTTTTAAATAACACAATATCATTCCAAGTTCGGTATAAATTACAAGTATTTCTAAAAATCAGCTATCAACATATGCAAGATCTGTCCCACAAGTAACTCTATGTTGTTATAAATGTATCACATTTATATATATATATATATATATATATATATATATATATATATATATATATATATTCTGTAAATGGATTATTATTAATATTATGCTTTATTTGTAACACGCCAACATATTCCATAGCTTTATGCAAGGGTTAATTACAGGGACAGAAACAATATTAACACATTGCAAATGAATGGAGGGCTCTGTATTTGAGCCTAAAAACTAATGTACATAGAGCTTGTTCCCAGAGCACCGACACAGGATTGAAAACTCACAAACTTAAAGTCTAAAGGTTTGAGTGATACAGGAGGATGATAGATACAAGATGGCGGTGTGTAAGGCAATAGGCTCAAGCAAGTGGAGGTGTCTGTGCGTTGCTGCAGACACTGAGCGTTGAGTATGGTAGATGAGTCTAGCAGAGGTTTTATGGATTGGAGTTGGAAAGATGGGTGATGGAGATGCTAACAAGGAATGACTTGCAGTAGTCATGGATGTCAATAAATACACTACATTTAAAGGCGTATCTAAGTGAGCTGGATTTTGAGTGCACCTAATAAAGGAGAATCAGTACGGTATGCAAAAACATTTTTGCATGAAAAAATACCAAAATAAACATTTAAGCACTTACCTTTAAGTTAGCAAAATATCTTGTAATTTCTTGAAAGCAGGGTTAACACCCTCTCCAAACCCAGGCTAACTGAGCATTCCTTTCAAAAATTGTTTGGCCAATCAGGAGGAAGCAAAGGCTGAAACATTTGAGGTTGTTGTCTGTGCTGTAAAGCAGCTTGGGAAATGTAGTCAGATTCATATGAAAATAATTAGTATTTTCTAACATGTGCCAATCTGTACAGCACGTTCACAGTAGATATACACCTGCAGTTGTTCTATTTACATTTCCAAGGAGACAGACGGAGAGAAATAAGCTGTCACGCCAGCAACCATGTGACTGGCAGCACTTCCTCTGGAAGTCACAAACTGTACCCAGACCTGTACCCACTGTTATGTAACCTTCCTGGGGGTTTGCAACTCCAATTAGCAGTACCCAGCATATAAATATGTAAGTACATTCAACTTTTCAATATAATACATATTTTTCTACTAATCAGTAGCTGTTTTTTTTTTAGGAAACATTTGAAACCCAGGAAACTTCTGTATACCTTTAAGCATTATTCACCTTAAACTATTATTTAACGTACACTGCTACATGTTGGAACCAATATATATAATTAACATTTATGTATTATTAATTATGTCTAGAGATTTAGTGCAATGTGATAATTGATTTTAATGATAATCACTGAATTTAGAATTTGGTTAAACTGGATTTGTCTTCAGATACTGACTGGCTATTGTAGTAGTAAGGACATCTGATCCTCATGGTGGTTTTCTTTGAGTCTGTTGGGCCAAATGGTAGACAGGGCAGTATGAATAGGGATAGATATTTGGCATGTCTAGACCCCTAAGAAAAAAGAGTAGGGGTGCTCATCTGAGAACGAACAATACCTAAGTAGGTTTGTTCTATAGGTCTGGTTACCTACTCTGAGAGCAACCTCTTGTATCTCACTTGTGCCCTTCACAGGGAGAAATATCCTGTAGTATATCAGTCTGGTCTCACTCAAAAGCGTGACCCAGACCCGAAATACCAGGCAATTCTACCCTGAACAGGAGAAACAGCGTACCACAGACGCACAGTGAGCAAGTGGTCCACGTCTGGAGTCCCCTATTACCCTAAGGGAGACTAAACCTTAAGGGTAATTTGCATAAACAAAAAAACTAAGTCAGAGGCGTTCATCAGAGAACAAAACAATCACATATTATAATTGTCTAACTGCGATTCGTCGTCACGCTTCAGACGAATCGCAGTTAGACAATTATAAACTGCTGCGCATTGCGCAGAGCGCGGCGCGAGCCGGGCATGCGCAGAGCGCGGCGCGAGTTGCGCTTGCGCAGAGCGCGGCGCGAGCCGCGCTTGCGCGCAGCGCGGCCCGAGAGCAGATGGAAGAGGGGGGGTAGAGGCACAGAGGGAGAGTGGGGAAGAGGGGAGGGAGAGTGGGGAAGAGGGGGGGGGAGAGTGGGGAAGAGGGGGGTGGAGAGGCACAGAGGGAGAGTGGGGAAGAGGGAGAGTGGGGAAGAGGCACAGAGGGAGAGTGGGGA
Organism: Discoglossus pictus; assembly: GCA_027410445.1. Classification (NCBI taxonomy): domain Eukaryota; kingdom Metazoa; phylum Chordata; class Amphibia; order Anura; family Alytidae; genus Discoglossus; species Discoglossus pictus. The sequence continues at coordinate 11,865,581 of CM050171.1, read as the reverse complement.
AGAAACACAGAGGGATAGGTGGGAAAGAGACACAGGGGAGGTAGAGGAGGGGGAAGATACACATGGGAGGGAAATTGGGGGGGGAGAGGGGAACAGACAGCGCGGCCCGAGAGCAGATGGAAGAGGGGGGGTAGAGGCACAGAGGGAGAGTGGGGAAGAGGGGAGGGAGAGTGGGGAAGAGGGGGGGGGAGAGTGGGGAAGAGGGGGGGGAGAGGCACAGAGGGAGAGTGGGGAAGAGGGAGAGTGGGGAAGAGGCACAGAGGGAGAGTGGGGAAGAGACACAGAGGGATAGGTGGGAAAGAGACACAGGGGAGGTAGAGGAGGGGGAAGATACACATGGGAGGGAAATGGGGGGGGGGAGAGGGGAACAGACACAGGGGGAAGGGGGGAAGAGACACAGGCCAGGGGGGAACAGGCACAGAGGGAGAGGGGGGAAGAGGGGAGGGAGAGTGGGGAAGAGGGGAGGGAGAGTGGGGAAGAGGGGGGGGGAGAGTGGGGAAGAGGGGGGGAAGAGGCACAGAGGGAGAGTGGGGAAGAGGGAGAGTGGGGAAGAGGCACAGAGGGAGAGTGGGGAAGAGACACAGAGCGATAGGTGGGAAAGAGACACAGGGGAGGTAGAGGAGGGGGAAGATACACATGGGAGGGAAATGGGGGGGGGGAGAGGGGAACAGACACAGGGGGAAGGGGGAAAGAGACACAGGCCAGGGGGGAACAGGCACAGAGGGAGAGGGGGGAAGAGGGGAGGGAGAGTGGGGAAGAGGGGAGGGAGAGTGGGGAAGAGGGGGGGGAGTGGGGAAGAGGGGGGGAGAGGTACAGAGGGAGAGTGGGGAAGAGGGAGAGTGGGGAAGAGACACAGAGGGATAGGTGGGAAAGAGACACAGGGGAGGTAGAGGAGGGGGAAGATACACATGGGAGGGAAATGGGGGGGGGGGGAGAGGGGAACAGACACAGGGGGAAGGGGGAAAGAGACACAGGCCAGGGGGGAACAGGCACAGAGGGGGGAAGAGGCACAGAGGGAGAGGGGGGAAGAGACACAGGGGGGAGAGATACAGAGGGTGAGGGAGGAAGAGACACAGAGAGAGGGGGAAAGAGGCACAGAGGGGGGGGAACAGAGGAAGGGGTGAAGAGACACAGTGGCGAGACACACAGAGAGAGGCGGGGGAAGAGGCACAGAGGGAGAGGGTGGAAGACACAGAGTGGGGAGAGACACAGAGGGTGAGGGGGGAGAGACAGGGAGGAAGAGGCACATAAAGAGGAGGGGGAAGAGACACAGGGGAGTGAGAGGAGGGGGAAGAGACACAGGGGAGAGAGTGCAGGGGGGAAGATACACAAGGGAGGGAAATGGAGACACGAGGAAGGCCGTAACAGACACAGGGGGAGGGGGAAAGAGACACAGGCCAGGGGGGAACGGACACAGGGGAGGGTTGGGGGAGACACAGGGGGGGGAAGAGATGCATGGGAGGGAGAAGGGGGAAAGAGACACAGGGGAGGGGTTTAGAGACACGGGAGGGAGAGGGAGGTAAAAACACAGGGGGGGCAGGAGATACAAAGGAGGTAGACGAGGTGGAAGGAGACACAAGGGAGGGAGAGGAGGGGGGAAATAAGACACGAGGGAGGAAGTAGACAGAGGGAGAGACTCGCAATGAGCTCCAAAGGGGCTCATTGCAAGGCCTGTGATGAGCGCCAAAGGCGCTCATCACAAGGCCAGTAAAGTAGAGGGGGAGAGGCTTACATTGTGTGGCAAACAGCATTGCCAGGCTTCGGTTTTTATTGCCGTCATTTTTGACGGGCAAGTCGCTAGTCTTAATAGAATAGTTCTATGGCCATGATAAGCCACTCTGAGAGCAACCTCTTTTAGCCACTTGTGCCCTTCACAGGGAGAAATATTCTGTAGTATATCACTCAAAAGAGTGACCCAGCCCTGAAATACCAGGCAATGTTACCCTAAACAGGAGAAACAGCAAACACCAGACGCGTTTCGGCCTCTGTGGGCCTCATCAGTGAAGTGCAGCTGTCAATCAAATGGCTGTAGACTGGATAACAAAGATTTCCATACTAGTAATAAACTCATTATTTAATAACTATTTAAACAATATAACATTAGCTACTAACTCTTCACTCTTACCCCTGTATAGCTATCATATGCAATTATTTTAATTTTTTTAATTTATTTCTATATGTATATATGTATTTATAGTTTATTTTATTTAATGTGAATAAAAAGACTATACGTTGGTTAAAAATAAAAATGTTTCTATCATCCTGTATTTTAAATAAATTTCTGATGTAGAATAACAAACTGCAATTCAATCTTTTCTATTTAATTTTCCGAATATCATTCCTATTCCCAAATCATTTTATTTTATTTAGATACCTAATTTCAAGTATAACAATTCAAACAGAAGGTCGACATGTTAAGCAGTCTTTTATTAAAGCAAATATCATTTGCGCGTTATGTGTATACCTACCCTTTGCCATTGACATTTCTTGTTTATAATGATATACAGAAGAGGATTATATTACCCTTCAAACTGCCACATTATAATATGCTACTTGATTTTAAAAGATTTTTTTCACGTCAAACGTTATTTTTACCAGGCGTTGCTTTTTATCATGAATAAACATGTCATTGTTGGAATAAGGAGAGGATTATACCGTTATCTCGTGGTGTTTGGCTGTACGATCTTGGAACGTGCTCTTATCAAAATGCTTGTCAGTAACCTGATAATAGTGAAAGAAATGCAAAATATGCATCAAGTTAATATTAGCTTTTAATAGTAATATCATGAAAAACTTAGTTGAAAATAATAATTAGAGGAGAATTTGACAGTTACATCTGCCAGTGCTCTAAGGGAACTAAGGGAAGCTCATTAGTTTACAAGGACACACCCACCTCAGGAAATAGCAGGCAGCAGCAGGAAATAAATCAAAATGAAGCAACATAGTAGAATATAATTAATTAATTAATTAATTAATTAAAAGGTTGTTTGATTTTTTTGCCCATTATTAGGTTTGGTTATTCAAAAGGCTATATAAAAACTGGCCACTGTGTGTCAGGGTTAAGTGTAGTAAAGCAATGAGATATCTTCATTTCCTATATGTTCTACAGTAACATTGTGTCACCATTGGATAAACAGACTCCATATTGTGAAATATACCGCCAAGTTATGGATTTGTCCTTTGGAAATAATTATTTAGATCTGTTGCAGAATTGTGAGTTTTATATGTTTTATTTTATCTAATAAACACATAATCTTGCAGTTTCCTTATTTCGGATTAATGGCACCACAGCTATCAAACTTCATTATTGTGAAATGCGTTTCATTAAATATAAAACAGGTGCCTCATTATCCAAGTGACAGTATTCAGCTGAGCAAAGGTGATTAATTTGTCAGGAGGTATCAGTATAATTAGCTATTCAACCCTTATTGAAAGAATAATTTAGCCACCATTTGTATGTAATTACAGGAGTTTCCATAATCGATGGGAGTAGGAAAGCTGGGAATTGTGTGGACGTATCAGTTGTACATCTCCAGTGGTGTAATAAATGGTCATGGAGATCCCACTGAAAAAAAACATATTTTATATAATGTTAGTGTAATTCTTTGTTCTGGATCGATACCTTGTAGCGGTGAAGGGGCTTGTGTACTTCAATGAAGCTGTGAGCTATACCATGTCTGGTCACCCAAGATGAGAAGGTCATTAGACAGGTCTACTGAAGAAGGACCACTACAGTATCTTTGCTGAGAAACCTTATGGATAAGCACAACCAGAGACATAACAACAGATGAGCATGGTGTGCTGTGGTCCATTGGGTAACGGACACGACTGAATGACTAAACAACAATAACTTTTGTGTTATGTTATGAATGTACAAGCTGTGCTCTAACACTCTCCAGTTTCACCGTGGAGTGTGGTTTTAGCACACCATTGGGATCAATGCATAAATACAACAGTATAGAAGGGGTGCAGAAGGGACTGTGAACCATGTATTGCAGCTGATGGAGGTCAGAGCTGAGGACTGGGATTTCTTCCTAAAATATTTCCAGAGTTTTGATCACTATTTTAAAAACTGCTTTAACATGCACAATACATTTAGGGAAATTCTGTGACTTTTTCATATATACACTTCAAAATATATTGTTTCTGTTTTTGCACATATTATCTGGCTTAATATTTTAGGTTTTTATTAGGTTATTTTAAATTGATACTTTGAAAAATCCCACCCTTTCAGGAGCACAAAGTATGCCAAATAAAATGGTGCATTTATGGTACATGGTTCTATTTACTATATACAGTTGTAATTAAAAGTTTGCATACCCTGGGCGAATTGGTAATACATGTACCATTTTTAAAGAAAACACGAGTGAGCAGCAAAACACATTTCTTTTATTTCTTATGTGATTCATATCCAACTGTATGTTATTATTATTATTATTAATCTTTATTTGTATCGCGCCAACATATTCCGTAGCGCTGTACAGGGGATAAGGACAAGGAAGAATACAATGTTAACAAACCGCAGAAAAATGGAGGTCCCTGTTTTGAGCTTAGAATCTTTGCAGGAAGTGCTTTTTTCCAAAGCACCCTACAAGATTGAAAACTCGCTACTTACAATCTAAAGGGGTTGGAAGAGGCAGAAACTTGGGGAGGAACAGAAAGGGAATAGCAAGGGTGAGGAAGAGAGTTAAAGTTTAGTTAGGTAGGAAGGTATGTGACATTGTGAGGTGAATGGCTCAGGTGTGTAATATGTTATCTGTCCCTAGTGGTCAGATAATGTAACTGCTAGTGGAAATGTCAGGTCAGGCCCTGTTAGGAAATGTGTCTCCAGAAGCCAGAAGGAGAGAGAAGGAAGGGAGATGCAAATGGGACTCACAAAAGTGTTTCTGCTTATGAGCTTGAGATGGGGGAGGAGATAGTGGGTGGAGGAAGGAGTGTACCTCGTGGCAGCATAAAAGAGGAGATGAGAGCATGGAAGGTGAGATGGTTATGTTATGATATGGATAAGTTGCGAGGAAGAGTCTGAGGAAAAGGCAGCAGGTTAAGAAGAAGAAGGCAGGAGGAAACATTGTGTAAAGGTTAAATTAGGAATAGTTAGCAGGTGTTCTTAATTGATCAGCTGAAAGAAATTTGTGTGATTCAATAAATTTAAAGCAATTAAGGGTGGGAGGGGACTTGTGTGTAGTTCTGTGGGATCTGTGCAGGAAAATATCTGTAGAGAGTGGAAACACTGTTAGTATACAGGAAGTTATTAGAGTGTCATAGGGAGGGGTTAAGGGAAGATTCTAACAAAAGGAGGATGGGGGAGGGTTACAGATACAAATTTGGTATGAAATAAGGCAAGAAAGTAACAATGTCCCCAAAAATAATAACAGTTACATGCAAAATATTATTAATAAAAGTATAGATGGCAGAAGAAAATTAAGCTCCTTCAAGTGTCTTCAATATACCTTAGAAGTGGGACTTGTGTGTAGTTCTGTGGGATCTGTGCAGGAAAATATCTTAGAAGTGGGACTTGTGTGTAGTTCTGTGGGATCTGTGCAGGAAAATATCTTAGAAGTGGGACTTGTGTGTAGTTCTGTGGGATCTGTGCAGGAAAATATCTTAGAAGTGGGACTTGTGTGTAGTTCTATGTTATAATAGAATGACACAATCATAAAACACAATATGGCAACAAGGAAAAAATTAAATGACCCTGTTCAAAAGTTTGCATCCCCTTAGTTCTTAATACTGGGTATGGCCCCCTTTAGCACCAATGACAATGTGCAGTCTTGTGTAATAGTTGATCTGCACGTTTGAGATCTCCACAGAGTGACTCGATAATATTAAGGTCAGGAGACTGTGATGGCCACTCCACAACCTTCCCCTTTTTCTGCTGTAACCACTGGAGGGTCAACTTGGCCTTGTGCTTAGGGTCATTGTCATGCTGGAAAGTCCAAGAGTGTCCCATGTGCAGCCTTCGTGCAGAAGAATGCCAATTGTCTGCCAGTATTTTCTGATGACATGCTGCATTCATCTTGCCATAATTTTCACAAGATCCCCCGTGCCTTTAGAGCTCACCCGCCAAAACATCAGTGAGCCCCCACCATGCTTCAAAGTATGGATGGTATTCTTTCAGAGGCCTTGTTGACCCCTCTCCAAACATATTGCTTATGGTTGTTACCATAAAACCCCTATTTTGGTCTTGTCACTCAAAAATTACAGTGGGCCAGAAGTTGTGAGGCGTGTAAAGGTGTTGTCGGGCATATTGCAACCAGCCTTTTTTGTGGCATTGGCGCAGTAAAGTCTTCTCTCTGGCAACATGACCATGTAGCTAATATTTGTTCAAGTATTGTCGTATTTTGCGCCTTGAAACAACCACACCATATTTTTCCAGAGCAGCCTGTATTTCTCCTGAGGTTACCTGTGGGTTTTTCTTTGTATTCTGAACAATTCTTCTGGCAGTTGTGGCTGAAATCTTTCTTGGTCTACCTGACCATGGCTTGGTACCCGAATTTTTCACTTCTTGATAAGTTGACCAGTACTGATTGGCATTTTCAAGGCTTTGGATATCTTTTTATATCTTTTTCCATCTTTATGAAGTCCCATTACCTTGTTACGCAGATCTTTTGACAGTTCCTTTGTGCTCCTCATGGCTCAGTATCTAGCCTGCTCAGTGCATCTATGTGAGAGCTAACAAACTCCTTGACTATTTATACACAGACACTAAGTGCAATTTAAAAAGCGACAGGTGTGGGAAATGAACCTTTAATTACCATTTTAACCTGTGTGTGTCACATTGTGTGTCTGTAACAAGGCCAAACATTCAAGGTTATGTAAACTTTTGATCAGGGCCATTTGGGTGATTTCTGTTATCATTATGATATAAAAAGGAGTCAAACAACTGTGTGATAATAAATGGCTTCATATGATCACTATCCTTCAATAAAATAATTTTTTTTTGCATGATCAGTCATATTTTCAAAATAAATGCAAAAATTTCACAATTACTGCCAGGGTATGCAAACTTTTGAGCGCAACTGTATTGTGATATATGTCTTATGTGTGTAAAGAGATATTGATTAGAGAAAACATAATGTGACAGATTTACTGTCATGCTTGGGATCCGTGCCTTAGTTTTCAGCAAAATGGAGGACTCGGGAAGCTTTGACACACTTGAACAGGCTTTAATGTATATTGTCAGCTTACAAAAATAACAAAACAAAAATAACACCTAGCTTCTTTGAAGCACTCACTACTCATTAGATGCAGTTCCCTCACTGCGCTGCAGTAATATGAAATACAGGCTATTCATACAGCAATACAGGCCTGTACACTTATCTGTTTAGAGTCCACTCCCTTCAGGGTCTGCAATCCATTTGCAGAGGGGCTGTGTCTCTTTCACCTCTTCTCAGTGTTATCTCTCAATTGCGCTGGCTGTACACTTAAAACAGCCTCACTGGCTTTCCAGGTCTCCCTGACCTCTCTCTGGCCACAGAGAGCTGTCCCAGGTTTGCTCTGTCTCTGCAGAGCCTCACCGCAAACAATTCTCCAACTGGAGGTAGCAGCAGGCACTGATTGCAGCCACACCCCTGCCTTTTGAGCAGGTTGTTAACTCTCTCACTCCTGGGGAGAAGTCTTGAAGAGCTCTCTTCTGACCCCTGATGGTACTTCACCACAATAACTATTTTGATTGGATGTTTGTTAGAAGTATTATTGTTTATAATGGACTATTTTTGGAATATACAAGATGTTGTTCAGTCATTCAGTTGGATCTGACTTTCCGTGACCCAATAGACCGCACTACACCAGACACAATATTTATGTCTTTGGTTGTGCTCTTCCATATGATTTTCTTGGAAAAGATACTGGAGTGGGTTGCCAGTTTCTTCTCCAATGGACCGTAGTTTGTCTGACCTCTCTGCTATGACCTGCCCATCTTGGGTGGCCCTACATGGTATAGCTCACAACTTCACTGAAGAACACAAACCCCTTCACCACGAGAATGTACTGATCCAGAAGGGGATACAATAGGCTCTGTGTAATAAATATACAAGATTTTGAAGTAGTAATGCAAACTTAACAAAGTTATGAGACACGTGTTGAGGGCCTTGCGCCTGAGAAATGATAATCTAGGGCAGATCATTGAGTTTGGCATAAAGGACATGTGAGGAGGTGTTTGCTACTATATGGGGCGGGGGGCGGGGTTGGTTGTTGATAAGTGGCCCAGTCAACAAGCTATATCTGCTAGTGCAAGTGCATTTATGTCCAAGACTATCAGCCAACTTTATATTTGGTCTTTTTATTGTGTGTGGGTTGCACAATATCCATGGTAAATCTAATAGGTAAATATAATATGTGATGGGTTTTTTTGGTGGAGGGCAGAGCCGCCTACAGCTCTTAGCAATGGATTTCAGCCTAATTTACTAACTGGAATATTGGACTGGTCTGCTGCCATTACATGATTGCTCCATGTAGGTTTAGTTAACTTTGTTTATAGTCTTATATTAACTCAAAAATAACATTGACCTGTACTGGCATATTATGGTGAGCAGGATATATTATTATATGAATTTTACTGTCATATAATACTGTAAAATAGCCGCCAGATGCTTATGATGTGAAGATGACCACCTTATAGCACCTTGCACAAATCAAGGTATTTATAAGAATCTCAGTGAAGAGATGACCCCATCTTCTTGGATCTTAATGTATCCAGGTATTTGTGTAATTTTGCAACACAAAACAATATGTCTACTAGTACTCATAATAAGAATTAATGGTGCTCTATGGTGAATTGCACCAATTACATTGTGTGTTAGATCAATTGCTTGATGTTTCAGACCACCTTGAGTAAGGTACGAGTAAAATGCGCTAGCACAACCTTTGCTCATTTGTAGAACATAGAAAACTTAAACATTTTCCATATTATTAAAGTTAAAAAAACAAGATTTCTATTGAACTACTTATGATTTAACATAGGAAAATGGAAGGATGATGGTGTAATATTGTTGAGAAATAAATACTGTATTAGGTGCTTTAATTCCACTGGAAAGGACGGCGCAAGCTGCACTAAGGAATCAAATTACTATTTCATCTTATACTATGTTACACTAAAAGGATGCCTGACCTTGTCATAATGACTTTTCCTGCCTTGGGTATGGAATGTGTTCTATTGAAATGTATATCCTTTGTCTAAAATGCACATTGAAATAGATTCCCTCAATGATGTGTTGGGTTGCAGGACGGTTCTGCAGTTCTGAAACTTTCAATATGTTTATGAAAAATTCTATTTGATCTTAAAGCTTTGCTACTGAATCAAATTACTCTAGTGAATTGATGCAAATCTTGAAGAAATGACAAAAACGTATGTGGTGTGATGGCATGAAGGAGTGTAAGTTCCAATACGGGTCTCCTTTTTATGGTGTATTCCCATGTATTATTGTTGGTATGATGTATAGTAGTGGTAATATTTGAATTTGAGATCATCTACTAAGGCACACAGAGGTTTTCATAAGTCATAGTTCATAATGGAGGGAAGCAGCACACTTGTTGTAACATTAGAACACGTATTATGGATATTCCATCATCATGGACACAGGAGCCAAAAAAAATCTGGGGGGGATAATTCGACTTTACTCCCAGGACAGGAAGCAGAGGCAGATCTATATAAATATCACTATAATAGTTGTCAGTTTCCTGAACGCTTACGATGTTGGTCACACCTTGTGGCCCATAAGAGCAGACACGCAGGACTTAGCCTCAACTGCGAGCCTCACAAAGCGAAGCGAGCATTTGAGGGCTGCGGGACTTTGCTGCTCAGGCCCGCGAGACTTGGCCTGCAGTGAGGGCCGCAATCCTCCTCCTCCCTACTAACCTCTTATCCTCCCTCCTTCCCCCTTCTCCAAAACCTCCCTATCTCCTTTCCCCTCTTTCGTCTCTTCTTACGTTTATCCGCTGACCTCCTTCTGCTACAGAGCGTCTTCTTGCTGTGAATGTACCGGCATATGCTAATTACTTGACATCACATGCACATCAAGTCATTAGCATATGCCGGTTCCGGACACAGGCAGAAGACGCAGTGCAGTTACAGGAGTTCAGCGGAACAAAGTAAGAAGAGAGGAAAGAGTGGAAAGGTGATAGGGGGAAGGAGGGAGGATGAGGGGGGGAATTAGGGGGGAAAGGGAGGAGGAGGATGAGACACAAGGGAGGGAGAGGAGGGGCAAAAGGAGACACAAAGGAGGGAGAGGAGGGTTAAAAGGAGACACAAGGGAGGGAGAGGAGGGGAGAAAGGAGACACAAGGGAGGTAGAGGAGGGGGAAAGGAGACACAAAGGAGGCAGAGGAGGGGAAAAGGAGAAACAAGAAAGGAAGAGGAGGGGGGAATGAGACACAAGGGAGGATGCAGATGAGTGCCGAAGGTACTAACATTGTGTGGCAAACAGCATTGCCATGCTTAATAAATGTATTCCCTTCATTTTTGACGGGCAATTTCCTAATATATATATACTAGCGACTTGCCTGTCAAAAAATGACAGCAATAAAATTGTAAGGCAGGTAATGCTGTTTGGTCGAGACATTCATTTTGTTGGTGGTCCAAGACCCTTCGGTGCTCATTGCGAGGCTGTTGTATTTTTTTTTTGCGCTTATTGCAAGGCTCTGTGTGTTATGAGAAGCGTTGGCGCTCGTTGTGAGTTGCGAGGTGAATGGGTTTTGTGTTTATTGTGAGTGTTCTTTTTTGTTTTTGTGTATATTTGTTTTTGTATGCTAATGAAATCATTAATACATTAATAAATGAATATACTTTACCTATTTGGAAGTAATATATGCAGGAAGCATTGTGCTGAAGAGCTGACAATCTGTTTTGATGTTCCTGCAGCATATAATGTCGGTTTGCACTGTTGTGGAGCTGAGGTGTAAGTGTCAGCAATGTTTGCAGTGTGCGGTGTAAATAGGCTGCGTGCATGAGGGAAAGCCGTTAGGACTTAAATTGAGGTGTAACTTCACTTGCAGAGGTCCTGGGTAGCCCCCTTGCTGTGGGTAAGCTTTTTATGTATTTTTTGTGTGTATTTATTGTGTTTTTAATGTTTTCAGGTGTGCGCAGTTCGGCCGTTAAGGTCTTGAATTTTTTATGCTAAGTCCCTAAATTTTCCGTTCTAAGTCCCGTGGTTCGTATTTTTTTGTGTAAGTCCGTATATAGTGACTGTGTGTTAGATGTATTTTGGTAAAGTGCCGCTTGTGTGGGTGTTTGTAACGGCGTGTGAGGTGCCGTAGAGACTCAACCTCCGCAAATGCGGCCCCTCGCTTTGTGAGGGTCCGCATTTGCGGTCTGAAAGTTGTAGGGGGTTGTAGGGATGAGCCCCTTGCTTTGTGAGGACCGCAGTTGCGGCGGGCTCGCAATGCGAGCCCGCAAGCATTAGCAACAACCCGCATTGCTGACAACTATAAATGTGATATATATATATATATATATATATATATGTTATGGGTCAAAGCTTTCATGGTAAAGACATACTTCTCCAGATCAGGTAATGCATGATTAAGCTAAATTTTGCTATTTTTTGTGTCCCCTATTCATTTAATCTGGGTGGGGTTTGCCCCCCTCATCCCTTCAACTTCCTACGCCTCTGTCCATCATGGAGATGACCGTTACGTGAGTCTTCCATAAAGGGTCTCTTATATTTTCATTTAAAATGAAAATGAAGAGGTAACATTTCTGCTTTTGTGTACCAGAAAAGATTCTGTTCATCTAGCTCACTTCTTTGGTCTGTTCCCTAATTATGGACAGCTCCTTATTTTACAGATGTTGGCTTTCTTTCTCTTCAATGAAGCAATAAAGGAACCACCTGGTCTCTAGTCTCTGAAAATCCTCTCTGACACTCACAAATTGATGCACGGGCTGGATTTTACCTGTTATAGCTATTAGACGTCAATGGCTACTAACTACTTTTCAAACCCGTTTTAATGTGAAGTTAGACCATTAGTTTATCTCATTGGCTCTATGCTGTTGGAATTCTACAGAATATGATAAATAAATCAGCTTTAATGAAAAGTAGTATCCTCGGTTGATTTATTTGGTTCTATGCTCTCAGGTTTCCCCAGAACTAGATAATAAACCATCTTCAATGAAAAGTAAGCTTCTGTTATCAGAAACTGGGTAATACTGGATGAGAAAGGGCTTGGGGGTGGAGAAATAATTATTTAAAGAGATGAGGCAGATAGGAGTACATATAAGTAATACAAGGAGTTATGGGGGTTGATACATCGACATTTTTAAGCTGGACATTACAATATTCCACAAATATACACCAAAACTGTTACTTACTAATAAATATAGATGCTATGATGGCTCATTTGAGATGTCTGGGATGTCCTCAGTAGATTTCTTCAGCTCTATGCTCTTGTGAATCCATAGAATATGGGATATAACATTCACCACAACTACTATGGGACTAAATACCTACTATACTTAAATAATACTGAACATTTTAAGTACGATGTATAACTTTATTGTGGTGAAGGGGCGTGTACCTCAACGAAGCTGTGAGCTATATCATATCGAGTCACGCAAGTCATATCACAGAGGTCAGACAAATTGCAGTCCATTTGAGTAACCAACTCCAGTATCTTTGCCTACATATCCATATGGATATGAACAACCAGAGACATACTATAGATGTCCCTGGCGTTCTGTGGTCCATAGGGTCACATAGAATCAGAGACGACTGAACGACTAACCAATAACATAACATAAATATATAATAAATATAAATTCTAAGCATAAAGAAGTGAAATTGTTGTTCCTAATCCTGTATATTTTTAAATGTATCTTTATATTCCTCTATTTATTTCATCATTTATGTTATAAAATCATTGGGTCATTTCAGTTTTTGTATTAAATCTTCAGTTTTGAGCCATCGCTGACAGTCAGTACATCCTCCATTCTGTCTATACTGGCTCACAAAGCACTGTTTGCCTCTCTTCCAATGTCTGACCTTGCTTCAGGAATGTTTTCTTGAACTGATTCTTACAATCCTTTCACACACGAATGGTTCACCTAATTAAATTGGAGCTCCAGATTGTTAATGATTTTGTACCAACTGCTATTTCCAACAGTAATGTTGACTTAGCACCAATATACAAAATTGTGTTGCAAAACGCATCAATTGGTGCACTCTTAAACATATATAAATGACTCATTCCCTACTCCTGTGTGCAATAATTTATAAAACACAATTTGACATTCCATTAATGATATGAAAAAGATTTTTCCGCCAAGCTGTGTATATGAAATAAAAAACAAGGTGCTTTAATGAAACTCACAATAGACCATGAATTGTTAATTCAAAAGGTGAACTTTGAAAATAAATGAAATAAAGGACACAGAAGGGGGTTATGTTACTAGCTCTAATGTCACCAAATTTGGATGGAAATTCCCATTGATGGCAGAGAGACCAAAAGATGATAGCATGACTCGAAACGCGTGTTTATTCTCTTTATAATTATGGCTGTTGTGTTCCGTCTGTTTTTAAATATGTTTTAACACACAGATGCAAAATTATTACAAATTTATGGCCTCATTTAAACTATTTTGCAAGAAGCTGGTATGATCATCCTTGCACTTTTCTTGAAGAGCTAGAAGGATCCTTGCTCTATTGTCTTATCTGTAATGTAAAAGTCAGTGCTTTTGTATGAGATATGCAGTTTAACAAAAGAAAATTAGTCCAACTGGTTATTCTTATTAACCCTAAGACTAGTCCTATAAATATACCGGTGAATTGTATTTGAACCACATTAAAATATGAGACAGAAACGCACAACTTGATAACCAGTATTTACAGGACTGTCTTGTATATTGCTGGAGGATATTTAGAGTCAAATTACCAAATACTTAGTATCAGTATGTTACAGGGAATCAGATTAGAAAACCATAGTTCATAAATTGACAAGCATCATCCTCTAATGTCAAATGTAACATTGCTAAAGGGTTAAAACTTAACTTTTATCTACCAATTGATAAAACACCCTTATATAAATATTGAGAAACGTTGTTGTGATTTTCTATATCCCCTCATAACATAATAAAATCACATATACTTGTTACAAAAACCCTATTGACTTGATTTCCTGCTCAGGGCAACCGGCTCCTTAGCATTAAAGTAAAAAGGTTGAGGCTTCTGATTTGACCACTGCTCCCATATGTCTAGTTAGGGAATCTCTTAGCTGAAGGACAATATATCTATGCACATGCACCTATATAATTATACAGCAGGAATCTCTAACTATAGTGTCTGTGGTAACCTCAACTAATAATCACATCCCTAGACTGGGACACTGTTGTATGGCATGTCTATCATGCAAGGGGAAAGGGGCCTGGATACCAAATTAACAAATAATAGTCCTCTATAGTATCCTCCCATTAGGATACATATGGGCAGAGATACCAGGCAGGAGGACCCATTTATGCCATTCAAGCTGCTCCCAGGCCCAGTTGGCATGCGAAAAAACTTTATTTATGACCTCCAATTAATATGAGCATGCACAAAAAGGGCCTATATATAGGGTCTAAAAAACGAAACCGATTCCCTATATGGATCTAACTAGTCTATGCCATATAAAAAATCATTGTGGAGCAGTGTGATTCAAAAATATAGAGGGTAAAAAACATCAAATGCCAAGCCTCAACCCGACTGCAACCCGACGCGACTAAGGAAAATAATAATTTGACTTGTTGATTTAGAAGGTTTTACTAAAAGTAAGAAAAACTTCCCCAGTTGGCTTTGTGATTACATCTAAAACTGCACCTTTCAGTATCGTTAGCGTGTTTGTCAGGTCTCTCCCGGCTCACAGTGGGAGATGTTGTTCGGTTTCTATCTCATACTTCTGGTCACGGACAGTGAATCTTCTGGAACTCTTGTCTATCAAACTTAAGTGGTTCATCTTGGCATCCTACAAGGAGCCTCTCCGATCGACGTGAAGTAGTTACTCTAACTATAACCTTTTATAACAATCTTGCCTATGCAATAGTTCTATACTAATTGTTTCTGATTTTGTTTAGATTCTGGACGTTCTGTAGACGACTCCGAGCTGCTGATATCTCATCCCTAGCTTGTTCCGATTAACCCTGGTATTGAAGTTTGAGTTCAGCCTGACGTCCTGTGAACTTCTTGCTAGTTTTTATTCTGTTGTCTTTAAACTGAAATAATACTATGAGCTTACCTTTCTAAGAGCCTAGACTGAGCCTAAAGATGCCAACACAATCTGGTTAATTCCTCTCCCAAAGGATGCTTGGGACTTAATGTTAAGGCTACCGAGGTTAGCCTCATAGGATTCAGTAGGTGAGATATTTATGAGAATCTATCAAAAAAATATATTTATCATAGCAACCATCTTTTGTTTAGTCATTCAGTGTTGTCTGACTCTCCATGATCCTATGGACCGCAGCTTGCCGGTAGTGCTAATCTATAAGGTTTTCTCGGCAAAGATACTGTAGTGTTTTGCCAGTACCTTCTCCAGTGGATCATGATTTGTCTGACCCCTCTGGTAGGACCTGCCCATCTTGGGTGGCCCTCCATGGCATAGCTCACAGCTTCATTGAAATACACAAGCCCCTTCACCACAACGAGGTATCAATCCAGAAGGAAAGCAACTATCTAACACTATCTAAAAAAACAGGACCTGAGTATTGTACTCCTATTCTTGACTTTAAAGTTAGTGGAAAGACAAGCAAGAATTAGGAAATCTGAGATTCATAATTATTGGGATTCAGATGATTCAATATTAGGATTTGCAGTCAATCTATTTAATTAAATGTTAAAAATGGAAACTTGACAAAGTATCTGTGTATGACTTAGGCCAGGTATCTACCCACGCTCCCTCATAGTGCCCACAGCTTTATAAGACTATTCTTATCTACACTTGTTTACACTTCTTATTCAGTACTACATCCCATAATATTAATGAATCATTGAGTACCTAATGGCTCATGTTACTACCTGAATAGTACCTGAGCATTACTGGCCTTATACTATTTGATGTAGCCTTTAGTCCTTTTGAACTGCTATAATAATCAGTGACTGAGCACCTAGTGACACAATACTGCTTGACCTATAATTAAGTATGTAGCTTATTCACTATTATATTCAATTGTATTTTAATATTATAATAATAATCGTAATAATATTAATACATTATTATTTATATAGCACTTTTCTCCCAGAAATGACTCAGAGTGATACAATATTCAAGTAGATATTGATCACCTAATGGATCATTATATTATTAATTCAATTATTGATCACCGTACATGACCATTACACTACACCGTCAGAAGAAGACTACCTACTGCACCTTAATACTATCCTATCAGCTGTTGGACACTTATTGGTATATTATATTATTAAATAAGTCATTAAGTGTCTAGGTGCTCAATCAATCAATGAGCATTGTCTGGTCATGGTAATATACAATTAGTAACTGAATGCATGTACTACTTGGTAAGTAATTGAGCATACAGTATATCTGACCAGTATACTACTCAATCATCTCATTTCAGCCACAACATTTCTTAATCAGCAATCAACGATCTACTAATTATTTATAACAATCTACCAATGAGAAACAACTTGTTGATTAAACTACTCGCTTATACATTATTTACACAATGCCCACACTATTGGGCTGTATCATACCAGTCACTCATTGAGCATTGTATAATAATGTTACTCAAGTGATCATTGATTATCTAATGGTTTGTTGGATTAATCAATCGGCCATTGAACATATAAAGGTTCCTTACATTCCACAATCCGCTCATGATAATATTTCATCCATTATTTCAGCCATTGAGCACTTAGTATTTCTTTGATTAATACCAGCTTAGCAGTACTACTATTCAATAAACCCCTGAGGAATTTGGTATTAAAATTAATAATTGAGCATCTATTGTTTCATGATATTCATTCAACACTGACCAACCTGTTCATGAGGGTATCATTGCTTTCTCCTTTCACAACATTTTAAATAGTCTCTTAAAAAAATGAGCTTTATGTCCATTCATTGCCTTGCTAGTACAATACATTTATATCAGTTGAATACCAACTGTTATCAGCAGAAAAAGAAACAGACTCCTGATAGAACCGGTCGGCCTTTCTGTGTATCACCAGGATCACATATATAGTTGTGAGCTAAATCTTGTGGGCTCGCGCAGTGAGCACGAGCAACTGCAGCCTTGCGCGAAGAGAGGGCCAAAGTTGCTGGCAAGGAGTGCCAATGGAGCTCCTTGAGCTGGTGGAGATAAGCGCCGTAGGCACCTATCACTGTGACCTGCAGGACTACAGATCAACAGAAATCTCAATTACACAATTCCCATTGCGAAAATACGACCCGCGGCACTTAGAAAATAAAAAAAAATACAAGGTAAAAATGATACGAACTTAACAGCCGTACCTCGCACATACAAAAACAACAAAAACACAAAGAAAAATACATAAATAAACATCAAACACAGCACTAGGGGACAGCCAGGACCTCTGTGAGTGAGGTTTTACTGCTGAAATTTTATGACCGTCATTTTTGATGGGCAATTAGCTAGTATTTATATAATAAATACCACATTTAAGATAAGTCCGGTGCCGTTTGTGTATCTATAATTGAAGCATGTACTTCACTTCCTGGATTCTTCAACCACTTCCGGTTCAGCGTAATGACATCACTTCCGGGCAAATGGGAGCAGCACGGCCAATGCAAGCTTTTCGCCTTGGGCTTCTACCAGGGCGTTGGCCATGCTGCTCTCATTTCCCCCGGAAGTGATGTCACTAGGCTGAACCTGAAGTGGTTGAAGAATCCAGGAAGTGAAGTACATGCTGCAATAATAGATACACAAACGGCACTGGACTTATCTTAATAGCCCACAAAGAGTGGAGACTCACTTACCGTATATACTCGAGTATAAGCCGACCCGAGTATAAGCCAAGGCACCTTTTTTTACCACAAAATACTGGGTAAAATGAGTGACTCGAGTATAAGCAGAGAGTGGGAAATGTGCTGCCCCCTGTGTCCCTCTTGTGCCCTCTGTGTCACCCCTCTCTCTCCCGTGTCTCTTCTCTCCTTTCCCTTCCCTGTTTCTCTTCCCCCTCTCCCTTCCCTGTGTCTCTTCCCCCCTCCCTGATCACCCTCCTCAATCCCCCTCCTCATTCTCAACCTCCCTCCTCAACCCCACTCCACATACTCATCCTCCCTCCTCATCCTCCTGCCTCATCCTCCCTCCTCATCCTCACCCTCCCTCCTCAACCCCCTCATCCTCAACCCCCTCCTCAACCCCCCCTCCTCATCCTCAACCCCCCATCCTCAACCCCCTCCTCAACCTCAACCCCCTCCTCATCCTCAACTACCTCCTCAACCTCCCTCCTCATCCTCTACCCCCTCCTCAACCTCCCTCCTCATCCTCAACTTCCCTCCTCATCCTCAACCCCCTCCTCAACCTCCCTCCTCATCCTCAACCTCCCTCCTCAACCCCCTCATCCTCAACCCCCTCCTCAACCCCCCCATCCTCAACCCCCTCCTCAACCTCAATCCCCCTCCTCATCCTCAACCCCCTCCTCAACCCCCCTCCTCATCCTCAACCTCCCTCCTCATACTCAACCCCCTCCTCAACCTCCCTCATCATCCTCCCTCCTCAACCATCCCATCATTAACCCCCTCCTCAATCCCCCTCCTCAACCTCCCTCCTCAACCCCCCATCCTCATCCTCCCTCCTCAACCCCCCATCCTCATCCTCAACTCCCTCCTCAACCTCCCTCCTAAACCTCAACCCCCCTCCTCAACCTCCCCATCCTCAACCCCCTCCTTAACCTCAATCCCCCTCCTCATCCTCAACCCCCTCCTCAACCCCCCTCCTCATCCTCAACCTCCCTCCTCATACTCAACCCCCTCCTCAACCTCCCTCCTCATCCTCCCTCCTCAACCCTCCCATCATCAACCCCCTCCTCAATCCCCCTCCTCAACCCCCCATCCTCATCCTCCCTCCTCAACCCCCCATCCTCATCCTCCCTCCTCAACCCCCCATGCTCATCCTCAAGTCCCTCCTCAACCTCCCTCCTCAACCTCAACCCCCCTCCTCAACCTCCCTCCTCAACACCCCTCCTCAATCCCCCTCCTCATTCTAAACCCCCCTAAATACCTCTCCCGCCGGCACCCGGTATATGCTAATGACGTTACGTCACATGCGCGCCGGGTCAAGAAGGTGCGGAGGCCGGAGCAGAAGCAGGTAAGTGAGGGGAAAGGGAGAGGGGTAGGTATTTAGGGGGGTTAAGAATGAGGAGGAGGGGGTTGAGGATGAGGAGGGGGGAGGGAAAGAGACACAGGGGTAGAGAGACACGGGGGGGTTAGAGAGACACGGGGGGTTAGAGAGACACGGGGGGAGAGTGACTCGAGTATAAGACGAGGGGGCCCTTTTTAGCCTTAAAAAAAGGGCTGAAAAACTCGGCTTATACTCGAGTATATACGGTACCTTGAGATACCTGTGTGTATCTATATACTTTGCGCTAAGTATAATTTATATTGACACTTTTTGAATGACATTTATTTATAAATAATCGCTGCAATACATACTGATGTTGCCCCATGATTTACTGCTAGTTCTTATTACATAGAGTAGGCTAGTTTGTATTTTTTGAGATTAAGGGGATTTGTGGCAATCCTCCAATACCTCGACTTACTAATAGGTGATTTCTTCTCTTAGAGAAGGTCTACTCTTGTATGAGGGATTAGTTTAGATATTCTCTTTCACTTATAGGGAGCAAGTGGGGGGTGAACCACTGCCACTTAAATTAGGGTTGATAGCATTTCTGCAAAATTTTGCACAAAAAATTACTTTCAGTAATCGTGGGACACCCAGCATACAATAGTATCATGTACATAGAATAGTGACTTAATTATGCTCTTTTTTTGAGAGGTGATACACTTTGGTAAACTCGGATGATGGGAGCAGCTATGTTAGTTTTAAATGACTGGTTTTAATTTCTATATATGGTGTACCAATAAAGATCATTTTTGGATTAATAAGAATTGTGGTATTTATTGTATATATATAATATATATATATATATATATATATATATATATATATATATACTGGTGATACACAGAAAGGCCGACCGATTCTATCGGAAGTCTTCTTCTTTTTTCTGCTGATTCATTTAATCACTTCCTTATCCGTTGTTTGAGTACCCAATAATAATTATTGTGAGATAAGGGGAATACTCTTTGCCTTAAGGAGGATTGCATACATATTTTGGAATACCAACTGTTGACTACATTTCACTCTATATGTTGGAGACAGATTTATGCCCAACTTGGATGAAGACATAAAATAATATTTTCCTAACAAATCCTGTGGATAAATAAATATGTTTTCATCAAAAGAATGTTGAACTATGTCTGAAACAATAATCTCCTGAATTTACCAAAAGCATGGCCTGAGATGTACTAATTATCTCAACTGCCGAGATATTTAACGAATAACTCTAACATTGAATGTAAAGCCCTCTTTTTTGCCTAAGGCTTTCGTTGAGTTGAAAGAAAAATCAATTTGCTGATGAAACGTAAAACATTTGTAATAATAGTTTGTCAGGAAGAAATTAAATCATCAGGAAAGTTGGATGAACAATAAGATTAAGACATAATGTATATAGCTACACATACTTTAAGATTAAATGCTAATTGGATCCATTTCCCCCAACACTGGTTAACCTGGAGATCTTTTTCTATGTGGAGTAGGAAAATTAGCCTTTTTTTGGTTAACACTTTTATAATTATACTTGGGAACATCCAAACTGAGTCGACCCTTGAAAATTGTATTTATGTTATTCACATTATATAGCCCTTTTAAGTCAAATTCTTTCAATTCTTATAGTGTTTATGACAAGGTAGTTGCCAGGTTTATGAAAGCGTTGGTTGCTTAATGACTGTACAAATGGAGAGGATTAGAGGGCCGTGCCCTGAGCAATAATTTAGGATATAAAGTACTTGTAGCCAAAGTGTTGTATAGCTTATGACGGCAGCTCAATGGCTTAAATAGCAAAGGAATCCAAGAGGATGCTTGTGGCGATAGGAGAGGGATTAATGTGAGGGCCATAGGTTGAGTCAAGGCCATGGGCGTGCCTGATCATTTTGCCATGTCATAGGGCCTCATTCTATTATTGGCCGTAAATCGGCCGTAAGGCTGCGATTCCTTGCGGGGGTTCAGTTAACTCGCGATTCTATTATACGGCCCCGCAAGGATCTCCTTTTACGGCCGGCCGCATATCTTGGAACCGGCCGTAAGCTGTGAAATATAAAAACTCAAAAATAAATTCAAGCCTGCACTGTACAGCTCTGTAAATGCTAGGGATCATATTGGGGGACATGAGGATTAAAAGGAACCCACTCTCAAGCTTGCACATCTGCCCAAACCCGAGTTCAAATTAACTGTTTATTTTCCGGCTGCGGCGTGGGTGTGTCTGAGGTGCTCCAAGCACTCTGGACTTTTTACATGGATATTTTACGGATATTAAAAATAAAATATTTTACGGATTTGAGTACAGGATAATTATGTGCTATTTTTTCTAACACCTAAAATCCCTTTATAGTCTTCTCAAAGTGCAGGATGGCTTTATTTGAGCTATTTTATGTGCTTAATTGGTGCTAGCGAGACCTCTTTCCTGCAAGTAAGCTGCGGCTCGCTTTTAGCCTTGCAGAGAGGTTTCCCGGAGCAATTGAATTGCAAATCTCTTGCGGCCGTTTTAGATCAAAGGCTTTCCTCCGGCGCGAGCGGCCGCAAGAGATAGCAAGGCACCGGCCGCAAGCCTGCCGGAGCCTCCGGCCGTAAGGGAATAGAATAGCAGAATAGCTTGCGGCCGGTCCTTGCGGCCCCGCAACGGCTGCGGCCGCTAATAGAATGAGGCCCATAGTAAGGGAAGGATAGTATGTACCCTTTTCCACCATTCATGCCCATGAGAGGGCACTTGCAAGGTAAACTGCTAACTCTTTTCTTGTGTGTTTATGTTGTGTCCGACTCTCTGTGACTTCATGGAACGCAACACACCATACTGATCCACTTGGTATTCATGGCAGAGATACTGGAGAGGGTTGCCATTTCCTTCTCCACTAGGACACAGCCATGGGTGTAGGAACCAAAGAAAATTTTGGAGGGGTAGGATACCACATTTAGTTTACAATACCACACAACTGTTTCTCTACACTTAAACACACACACTGAAAAATTGGGGGTGAGTTGACTCCTTTATCCCCAACAGTTTTACACCCATGGCCACAGCATACAACTCCTTTTATTCCAAGGTGCTTTCCTATCCAAGTACTGACCAGGACCAACCCTGCTTGGCTTCAGGGTAATGTGACCTTTTGGTTCCCAAACTGGAATCAAACCCAGGTTGCAGTGGTGAAAGCACTGAATACTAACCACTGGACCACCTCATGTAGATACATATAGACCATGTACAACTATATTTAGATTTTTTGTAAATATACGTAATATATTGTCCTAGAGAAGGGTGTATGTATATGATAATATTAGTAAATTCTAATATGTGCCCAAATGGTTAGATAAGGCAGTGTAATGGGCTAAAGACCATTTCTATATCAAAGGCTATATTTAGGTTATATACAATGCTTTTATCCACATTAATTATCTTTACTTAGTGATAGATGGACTTTACAATTTGGGTTTTATTCAAAAGTGAGATGGGAGGGAAAGAGAGAACATCCTTACACACACTCAGAGGGGGAGCTGGGCCTCCCACTACACTACAGAAAAATAAATTAGACTGTGCTGGGACCCCCCCAGAGGAGGGCCCCGGTGCACTGCACCGACTGAAGCAGCAGTAGCTCCACCCCTGCAGAGATGTAACCCTCCAGCTCATACACACAGCCTTCACCACTACAATGGATGCCTCTAGGGATGAGCTGGCTTTGTGATCTTCTCAGTACGTAGTCATTAGACTTAAATTTTTCCCTCTTTCAGTTGATCTTTAAAATGAGTTTCAGAGTAATTTTTGCCACTACTATTTGTTCAAGTGAAGCTATTATCCAAAACATAACTTGCTTATAATTAAGGTTTTGACTTGTTTGTTAACTTGTTCTGACACTGTGTATCCAAAAATAAGTATTTCCTCCTGTGATGTGGCTTCAGTCAAGCAGCGCTTAGTCTGTGCAGAATATTTGCATTATAAGTCAAGTGATTGACAAAGGTTTTCTAGCAGAACACATTCTCTGAGAAACTCAATATTTGGAGAAAAATGAATATGCTTAGAGGTCATATTGTGTAACAAATCAATTTCACCTTTATACTGTATGTAATGAAAGTTCTTAGTCCAGAGATGATGTTGAATTGTTGTAAGATATCAGCAGAATGTTTTGCAGTCGGATTTATTTCATATTTGCAGTACATTTTATTTTGTTAAATCCTCTATTTGTTTGGTGCACGTTTATATGATATCTATATAGCACTGAGTATAGAATTAAAGGCATCAGTGCTGCTCAACATCATTAAAGTGCCACTGGCCTCACTGTAATGGATCTTCATGGTTTGAAATAGCACAACATTATATGTTAAAATTACCTATTTTTTTAATTACATTAATAATAGCTAAAGCTTCTGTTTACATACAGTCTATCCTGCCCACTGACTTTTGCATGAGTAATTAGCACAGTGCTGAGTCTATGTGCAATGTGTGAGGCTGTATGGGGGAAGGCTGTGATTGATACCACAGCTTTCCAGTGGATTCAGTTTACACTGCACTGACCAGTTAAATCATAGCTTTCCTGTTTTAGGTGAGTCCAGTATTCCATGTCTGCACAGATAGATATGGTAAAGGATAAATTTGTGTTTGTTGGGATCACTGGAGCACAGAGCATTACCTCCTCCATTGGTCTGCATTGCTCTAATTCCAGAGAGGACAGAGAGCAGAAACCTGAGAAAACATAGAACCTGTTCCCTTCAATATGGACATACAGTATAAGCAGTGTAACAAAAACCTCACCATTGACTTGAATGGGGATACACCCGGTAACCTGATAAGTTGCAGTAATGGAGCAGCCAGTGGGTAATTTATTACACATGTAAACACTGATTAAAAAAAAAAAACTTAAAAACCAGTTAACGTAAAGTATTTTAAAGGAGATGTGGTCCAATTTGTGCTAAAATAAGTGGCCCTTTAATAAGGGCATCAGGAATTAACTGACAAAAATATTGAATATTTTAAAATGTTGTTTCACTGTCTGTATATAACCCAGTCCCCTGCCTCTCCATAGAGTGTGTGAGTCATGGGTCCATATTCAATTTATAGAGCGATTCAATTGAACAAGGCCGCAACTACCTGTCTGAAAGCCTAAACCGTAAACCATGCACCCGTAAGTAACATTTCAGAGCATGATCATAATCAGTCAAGCAAGCCTATATCTACTGATTTAGAAAGAGCCTATATCTACTGATTTAGTAAATGAGACTATCATCGTGACGTCAGTAAAACATGGAGGATACATGTCAATCAATTAGCGTTTAGAAGTCCGATATGCGATCAAACTCGCAATCCAGCAATGTACAAAATAATGAAAATGAATGAAGGAAATGTTCCAGTCCAAGTGGGTGGCCTGATATGTAATAATTACTTGATTCTTGGAATCAATATAACATGGAAAAAAACTTTAAAAAAAATAATTTTCGATTGCAGATTTGCGAGCTCGAGTCTGTTGTGCAATTGATTCTAATGTCTTTCATTGCTTTCCCCGTCATTTAAAGTGCAGTAGTGATTTTTAATTTGCACACAGTGCTACAAACAGGTGTTTAACCCCCTTACAGATCCTATCTGGTACTCGTAAGATTTTCTTCTACATTTGCCATTTACGGCTGTGAGCACATTTGCGGGCTTGAAGAATTGTAGCATTTGAATAGCGATTTGCGATTGTAACATTTACAGGCTTGAAAGATCAAAGGCTTAGCTTGGTCGGAGTTACAATTTTAACAACTGAAGGATTTTCAGTCTGTAACCCGCAAATCGTTTGCAGGTAACTACAAGACGCCAATTGAAAAGCAAATTTGTTTACGGGCTACATTACTAGCTCCAGTAACCAACAATTGCTCAATTGAATAGGGGCCCAGGTCTTGCAAGAACCAACTATCACAAGCACCCTGCAACAACAAAATAAAGCCATAAGCCCATTCCTTTGTTTTAGTTATTCAAATATAAAAAGTAAAAAAATGTGGAATTTATTTTTTGCAGCAAATATAATTATGAGCATTTAGAGGGAGCTTGTAATTTTTGGTATAGCGAGGACCTGAAAGAACGTGCCTATATGTTCAATGTAACTTGCAGTGGAGAGACTTTTGCTTGTAATGCCTTTTAAAATTATATAAACTTCCTTTTGGGGGGTCAGAGTCCCTTTAAATATTTTTTACTTATTGATTTTCCAAGTATTTGGCAACCTTTTAAAAATCTGTATTTTTGTGCTGACAAAAAGCTGTAACCTAAATGTGATAAAAACCTAATGCAGCCGGATGCTATAGTGTTGTATGTTTTACTGCTACAAATAGGGTCAATTAAGATGTTTCTCTTTCCATCTTGGTATCATGGCATCTATAGCAAATCCTCCAACTATTTTCCGCTTGCTTCTAAAACATTGTGTTTTATTCCAGAGTCAGACAATATAGCGAGATGGAATACATACTACAAACACTTGACAACTATGATTGATAGCTTGTTGCCCATGGCAATGTAACATGGATTTTGGAACTATGTAAAACCTCACTGCAGAGGGCAATCAGAAAAAAATATATTTCACCCTTTTATACGATGCAGAGAAACAAAGTATTCAGAATAAACCTTGAAAAACAAACATAAGAGATTTCAGTGATGGAAATTGTCTGATGGTTAACGGTTCACTGTAACAAATGCAAAAGTAATGCTCACATGTTGGTTGTTGGGCATAGACAATTACAATTATTAAATTGTTATATAGTTAATTTCTAAATTGTCTGTCCCCCCCCCCCCCCAAACAGAGCTGCTTCAATTCGCCTCCCTGTGCCTTAGCAGGGGGCGTGGACAGCTGTACCTAGGGGCTGGACTATCATGAAGATAGGAAGCAGGCAGGGCTGTGATGTACTTGCCCCCCCTCCTGCTCCCGCCCATCATTAGCTCTGCCTCCACTCCTGACCTATAGGTAACAGCTATATTGTAAACTGCTTGCAGCTGCCCCATTGGCCCCACTCAATGAGAGTTCTTGAGCCATCATATCCCTTCCTTTTACTGATCATCCCCAGTCAGAACCAAAGTCTAGACTGATCAGACTTTATTTAGGCCAGGCCATAGGCAGAGCTGACAACACTAACTGATGTCAGTGATGGAAATTGTCTGATGGTTAAAGGCTCACTGTAATGAATTTAAAAGTAATGCTCACATGTTGGTTGTTGGGCATAGACAATTACAATGATTACATTGTTATATAGTTATTTTCTAAATTGTCTGTCCCCCCCCCCCCCCAAGCAGAGCTGCTTCAATTCACCTCCCTGTGCCTTAGCAGGGTGAGTGGACAACCTTATCTAGGGGCTGGAGTATCATGAACATAGGAAGCAGGCAGGGCTGTGATGTAATTGCCCCCCCATGCTCATGCCCATCATTAGCTCTGCCTCCACTCCTGACCTATAGGTAACAGCTGTATTGTAAACTGCTTGCAGCTACCCCATTGGCCCCACTCAGTGACAGTTATTGAGCCATCATAGCCCTTCCTTTTAATGATCACACCCAGTCAGAACCAAAGTCTAGACTAATCAGACTTTATTTAGGCCAGTTCATAAGCAGAGCTGACAATATCCACTGATAGGCACAGGGAAGTGGAGGTAAACAGCTCTGCTTGAGTGGAAAACTGGCATTCAAAAATAAGACTTTTTTATTTTTTTATTTTATACTGCATACTGTCTGTGCCCAACAAACAAATATATGAGCTTTATTTGTAAATGCACTACAATGGTATGTTTTTACACTTTGTCCTAATGATTTGTCCTCATCAGTCACCAACATTATAATTTTCTCATCAATTGATACCAAAAGTTCCCTTAGTAAGAAGTGTTTCTAAAGATCGTCTTACAACATGTGTGCGTGTGTTTAGTCATTCAGCCGTGCCCAGCTCTCCTTTACTCCATGGGCCACAGCATGCCAGACAAATCTTGTGTCCGCTTGTGCTTATACAAAGGGTTTTCTTGGCAAATATACTGGAGTGGGTTTTCAGTTCTTTCCCCGAATTGTCTAACCTCTCTACTATGACCTGCCCATCTTGGGTGACCCTACATGGTTTAGCTCACAGCTTCATTGAGGTACAAAAGCTCCTTCACCACAACAAGGTAGCGATCCAGAAGGGGGTTTATAAGCATACCTGACCATTAAAGGCATATGGACTTCAAGAATACTTTTCTACGCCATCAGACAGTGCATTGAAAACTGTAGTGGGAGATACAAATATATGATAATGTAATCAATGATGTCATTCCCATTACGTGAGCTTAACGACATGTACCTGTGTACTTCCATCCATCCAGAAATAACTATGCATAATTTAGTGACTTTTAATAAAACTTACTTTGTACAGACAGATAGTCTTTACCAGCCTGGAGCTCACCTGTGGCTATACGTGTTTGCCTGTGGGCCAATTGGAGTAAGGTTATATCATTTTCTTAACTTAATAAAAAATTATCAATTTAAATTGTTGCAACATTCTGTCTAACTGAATTTCCATTTAACTTTAATAGATTTTAATATGCAAGATATAAAGCAAGTCACTTATTTTATTGGGATCAATGACCAAAGTAGGGTGAAGGACCAGTAGACGGGTCTTCAAAATGTTCATGAAGCCAGAAGTAGGGATTTTCAGTCTGTGACTATTAACGAGTATGTTACTTTGCAGAGAAGTTTCCAAAACAATCACAACTTGACCATAATTGGGTTTTTTGCACTCACTGACCTAAATCATTTTCTATTTAACAAGCTGCCTCTATACTCTCATTCACACCCCGATCACATACTTCCGTTTTGTATTCTGTCGCAAGCATTTACTGTTGTTTTACTGAATTCCCTTCTTTGAGCTGTGCTGTGTTTTCTTTTGTGTTTCTCTGAGATCCAACAGGGAAATAAATAATTTTAAGAATGCTAAGTAACCCCAATTATTGTATTGATGCCTAACTTTTGGATAAATAATTAAAATATCCCTGTATTGTAAAATATCACAATTCTGTCAAGCTACATCCTGTCCAATATAGCTCTGTTAATGATGTGTCACATATATGATGAGTGTATACTTACCAAGCTAAGCAATTTATTACAAAGCACCTCAGCACAATTTAAGAATATAACTTGCTAGTATCAAGACTCGTTGAAAGTACTTCAGGTTATCTCAATCCACCTTAAGCAAGTACTAGTAATGTAGGATCCACCTTAACTGAAAGTTGTAATTTCTGTTCATTTCCAAAATGGGATGGTCATCGCTTGCACTAGACCTTTTGTTTACATTTTTTGAATTTATCAAAATTGACTTTATTATAATTATTATTATAATTTTTTATTTGTCATGCGCCAACATATTCCGTTGCGCTGTACATGGGTTAAGTTCAAGGCAAAACAATATTAGCGCATTGCAAAGAAAAGAAGACTTCAATAATGTTATTTTATATTATTAATTGTATAGCCATGAAATCTCCCAATAACAAGCAGCATAGATAATGAGGTTCTGTCTGTAACTGTCATATTGACTATATTTTAGATTGACCAGTTTAATCATGTAGTAATGTGGTGTAGTGTCCACTCTATCTCTCCCTCCCTCTCTTTATCTCTCTCTCCCTCTCCCTCCCATTCTCTCGGTTCTTCTCTCTCCCTCGCTCCCTCTCTCTCTGGCTCGCTTCATCCCTCTTTGTCTGCCTACCTCCTTCTCTCTCTAACTCCCTCCCTTTCTCTCTACCTCTCCCCTCCTACATTCTCCCTCTCCTCCCTCCATCTCTCTTCCCCTACCTCTCTCTCCCTCTCTCTCAACCTCTGTCCCCCTCTCTCTGTCTCCTCTTTCTCTCTCCCCCTCCCTTTCTCTCTCCCTCCCTCTCCATCTACCCCCTCTCTCACCCCATTTTGCAGTGCAGCACAAGCACAATGGTGCGGGCGGGCTGCGCATGCGCACAAATGGCGCAACTGCACATGCACAGTTTTGCAATTCTCCACAAAAAGTGCTCGGCAATCAGCATGTGAGTATCGCCTGCACAGAATGCATCTCTCAGGCGTTACTCACATCTGAAAACTGTTATAGGGGATAATATGTATTTGGTATTCCACCACCCCAAGCTGTTGTGGCCAGATGCTTTGTCTCTGGGCTGATAGCTGTAAAAGTTTATAAGCTTGACCGTAAAGATAACCCCACCACTCCTGGCAGCAGAGCAACACCTGAGGGAAAGATCAAAAAGAGCTGTAGGATAGACCACTTCTTATATTATGTTCTATGCTAATGAAAGGGACCAAGTTCCAATTGGTAGTGACTGGGCTGAACCTGGTGCTACTGACAGTGACTGTTCTGATACTGGTCCATATCCTGCAAGCATCTACTGGGTAACATTGATCGAGAATCTTTCCAAGCCCAACCAAGCAGTCTATTGTGACATCTCTATTAAACGAATGAATGTCGAAGAAAGCAAAAACAAGGCTTCAATATCATAGCTATCTGTACTTTACCACAAGTTTAAGCCTTTAAATCCCATCTAGAAGGTCTAAAAATAATATATACTGTATATTTAAACCCATTAAATGAGATATAACAGTTCATTTCCTAATTAAAAGATGTGTACAATTAATACCAAGGGCTGGTGTAGTTATGTAACAACAATTTTGATGGGGGAGAATCTTAAAGTGAAATGCTGTAGAGTGATGGGCTGCCATGGCAACAATGACTGTTGAAAAGTGAACTTTAGCTTTCTGCATGAGACTAAGAGCAGTTTGAGCTCAGGAATAGAAGCAGAACATAGCATTATTGGGACCTAATACTTTTTTCTCTTGCTGGGTGTTTGAGACATAGAGAGGAAACACAATGCATTAAAACCATTTGCTACTCAGTGCTTGGAAAAGTGTCACTTACTAACTGCCATCTTGCCCAGATCCTGAAGCAGCCTCCTTCCAGGAAATCCCTATCACCAATACACAGACACCAACAGAGGAGAGGACCTAACTGGTAGGATCCATTCATTGGCAGGTCCAACTGGTCCATCCTCTTGACAAGCTCATTATGTATTCTGCCAGAGCATAGGAAGTGTAGAAATTGTCTAAAAACACTAATTTCACATGGTCATAATTCACTTTAATTACAAGCAATTTCAAAAAGGAAAACCTTTTCCCTTATACGTCTTCACAGCCTGTGAGATGGTACAGAGTATAGGTGGTAACTTCAGCAAACCATAAATTGCTGAATTTATCACTAGGCTACTTAGGCCTCAGTGGGGAGGGGATTCACTCATGGAGATGCATTTGCAATCCACTCCCTTTTGTCTTACATTTGGTGTGTTGCAAATATGTTTGCCGCTGGTTTAGTCTCTCCTAATGAATCCACAAGCTATTAGAAAGTACATAAATTACACTATAAATAAAGGTCTGCATTGTTAGACCAATGGTATTCCCAGTAGTAACATACGGATGTGAGAGCTGGACCATGAAGAAGTCTGAGCTTCTAGTTCTGGTGTTGGAGAAAACTGCTTAGAGTCCTCTGAGGCTGAAAGAAGATCCAATCACTCAATACTACAGGGAATTAAGTCAAACTGTTTAATGGAAGGTTTGATCATGAGGCTAAAACTCAAATACAATGAGAAGACATGATACCCCAGAGAAGACTCTGATGCTGGGAAAGATTGTAGGCACATGAAGAAGGTACAGGCGGAGATGGATAGAGGTCATTGTAGCAATGAACATGATCTTTATGGAGCTCACAGGGGTAGTAGCTGAAATGTGCCTGGCCTGCCGCTGTCTATATGGTCATGGCATGGAGAGTTTTGCACGACTGAATGACTAAACAACCAATGAAGTGTTATATTTGTGGTAGGCAAAAGCCAACATGTAATTGAGAGGAATTATTTGATTGTAGTGAGGTAGAGCAAAAGAAGATAGCGGCAAATGCGGTGCCCGTTCTACCATTTTGGAGCCCCTAGGCAGTGAAGTGGAGGAGCTTCTGCGAGTTAGCATGCAAGGTATACACAGACGCGGTTTTTAACTTTTCTGTGTGTTTAAGTTCCCTTTCCTTAATAAGTAAAGAACAAATTATGTTGTCCAAAAGTCCATCTCTGGATACCCCAATAGAATTAATAGACTATTGCTTTAAAGATATTAATATATCAAATCTAAAGAGTGCAGGTGTTAATAAAATAGGAGATATGTATGCAAATGGATCCATACTTAGTTTCCTCAATTTGACAAGTAAATATAATATGAAGGGTTTTACCTGGCTACAATATATAGCAATAAAAACTAATTACAAAATTTGGGGTTCCAACTGAATGGGATGGGTAAAATGACATTATTTGAAGAGCTGTTCCATTTGGAAGACAAAACTCATTTGTTTTCTAAGTGTTTTAAGGTAATAAAAAACTATGATGAAGATCGTGAGAAAACAACTAGAATACAACTTTGGGAAAGAGACCTAAAAAAGTCATGGTCAATAGAAAAATGGAACAATGCTTTTAGCTTGGTAACTAAATCATCCTTGGACGCTTCATATGTAGAAATATTCTTTAAAACTGTCCAAAGATGGTACTTAGTGCCAATAGAGTTAAGTAGATTTGGTCCACCTGCTCAGAACCTATGATGGAAGGCCTGTAAAGCTTTGGGAACCCTATCTCATATGTGGTGGGACTGCGAGCTGATTCCGCCTTTTTGTTCACAATGCAAGTTTCATATATTTAAGATGGCAGGTTAAGAAGCCCCATTACATCTGAAGAATATGATCCTCCATCTAGATATAGATATTATGTTTGCTCACAATAGATTTTTGGTCTCCCATATCTCACTTGTAGCAAAATGGGTACTAGTTAAAAATGGAAACTTACTATTGCTCCAGCTTGGCTAGAATTGAGAACTGAATAAAGATTGGGAAACAATTATTGGTGGTAATGAATCCTCGCAGATGAGATGGAAACTCTGGTAGGCAAGCCTAGTTAATCCTATTCAATAGTATTTACATTTTAGATGCATTTTTTCTCTACGACCATTTACTAATTTAAGGAATTGTATGCTAGGAATGTATGTGAGTCTGTGAGGTTGTTTTTTTTATTACTTTTGTCTGTGAAATTGTTTGTAGTAAAAAAAAATAATCCTTTTCTTGTTGTAAATCTCTTGTTCTAAGTGGTTACAACCTAGTAGCCAGTCTATGAAATGCAGCATTTTTTTTTTAAGCCAGGGACCATTTAAAAAAAAAAAAAAGTGGTGCCCCTCACAGGGAAGTGCCCCTATGCGGCTGCCTAGTTGGCCTAATGGGTAATTCGGCCATGGGCACATGAACATATCCAGCAGGTCCTAGTCTCCAGATTCACTGGTGCATTTTCAGTTGTAATGAATAATGTACATATTGCTTCCTCTTGCACTGTTTACTCCCTATCTTTGACTTTAAGTTTCAAAGCAACATAAATGGTAGGATTGTAGAAGTGGTTCCTCCCATTATTCAGTTCAGCTACAATATTCTGTACTACTTTTGTATTCTCAAATCTGAAGATCAAGCTACATCCCAATTTACTTTCTATAAATTCAGTTTAAGGAATCCAGATTTTTCTATTGTAATTTTCTCCTTTGAAAATATCCTTTTCTTCTTAAAGAAATAGAGAGATTAAGCTCTCCAAATTCTTATGAATCCATATTAACTATGTTTGTATATTAGCTTTGATTTTAAGATTATAGCTTACTTTTTAAATTTTAAGCCTTGCTACATTAAGCATTAATCTTCTTATAAATGTTTTGTGATTATTCCGTTTCAACCTAATACTGATTTATGGCTGTAGTCCAAGAAATAGTTTTTTAGCAGTCAGAAGCTGTTGTTTTTGATTTCACCAAAATGCCTGTTAAAGGGACATTTGCATTAAATATATGTATATATAGTAAATAAATAGTATATTTGTGTTCACCTTTGAACATCTAAAATAAGTTAAAAAATATATTTACTGCCCAGAATTCCTTCTTTTATCATTCCTTCCTTCCTCCCTTGCTTCATTCCTTTCTTCTGTCCTCCATTTATTCATTCTGTTAGTGGCAAGTATTTCTTTCTTTCTTTCTCCCTTCCTCTCTTCCTCCCTTCCCCCTTCCTTCCATCCATCCTTCCTTCCTCTTTTCCATCCATCCTTCCTTCCTTCCTTCCTCCCTTCTTCCCTCATTCCCTTCCTTCCTCCTCTCCTTCCTCCCTTCCTTCCTTTTTTCCTCCCTTTCTCCCTCCTCCCTTCCTCCCTTCTTCCTTTCCTTCCTCCCTCCCTATCTTCCTCCCAATCTCTCTTCCTTCCTCCCTCACCCCCTTCCTTCCTCCTCTTCTTCCTTCCTTCCT
The DNA here is from genome assembly GCA_027410445.1 of Discoglossus pictus. Classification (NCBI taxonomy): domain Eukaryota; kingdom Metazoa; phylum Chordata; class Amphibia; order Anura; family Alytidae; genus Discoglossus; species Discoglossus pictus. The sequence goes on along the minus strand of CM050171.1, from coordinate 11,832,018 downwards.
TTCCTTCCTTTTTTACATTCCTTCCTCCCTCCTTTCTTCTTTCCTCCCCTCCCTTCCTTTGTTCCTTCCTCCCTTCTTTCCTTCCTTCCTTCCTTTCTTGCTTCCTTCCTCCATTCCCTCCTTACCCCTCCCTGCCTATATATATATATATATATATATATATATATATATATATGTATATATATATATATATATATATATATATATATATATATATATATAAGGACTTTCACTAAAACTCTTACAACTCCTGTATTTTGGAATATTTCTCGATGCATTGCTGCAACAAAAGAGTCAAAATATATAACTTTTGTCGTTGTCAATCAATAATCTATTAGTTTGTAATTCCTACCTGTAAGTAAGACTGATCCACAGAGATGTAGAGGCTTAGTCATTCAGAACCTTGTTAGAAATCTGCCCGTTTTTTTAAGGTACCATTTCTTTTATGAACGTTTGATTTCCCAAGCTGCTGATGAATTAAATAAAAAAAATCAATGTACTTTCCTTTGGCTACAACTTGCAACCTAATAGCAAACAGAAAAGTACTTTGAACCATCTGCTCATTTTTTTTTCTTATTTATTACAACATGACAAACTTTAATTGTTAGATTTCTTATAAAAACATAGATTTTGAAAACAAGAGCCAACCATTCCTGAAAGAAAAAAATTGTAATTGAATTCTGTGCATTCTGATTGGTTAGACTTTTAACCAATCAGATATGAGACGGGAGTAAGTCAAATACTCAATGGTGAATGGCTGAAATATAATTGACACATATTTCAGCCAATTGGAATGTGAGAAAAACAGTATATAATAGTATATATATGAGTATATAAACTCCTTGAAGGATGTTTTATAGACTGGTAGTTTTTTTTTAGCTGGAGGCCCATTTCCTCTGGGCAAAGATGAGGAACAAGGGCTCAATCAAGAGGGAAGAGGACCGATTGGTCAATGATGATCGTCGCTGGTGGGCGTCAACCCCCGTCCCTCGCACCCCTCTTATGATCTCCTACATTACCAGGGCCACCCATCCCCCCCCAGCTCCCCCATTATGATCTCCTACACCCCCAGGTCCACGCAACCCCCCAGCTCCCCCATTATGATCTCCTACACCCCCAGGTCCACCCAACCCCCCTCCCCTTCAGCTCTCCCATTATGATTTCCTACACCCCCAGGGCCATCCAACCCCCCCTCACCCTTCTGATCCCCTAGCCCCCCTTTTTCTGATCTCATAACACCGTCTGTATAACACTCTTTATGCTTTCTCTTTTCCCTCTGTCATAAGGGCTTCCATTGTTATACTTTAGTTGGGAAAATCCCAGTGGATACCCAGCTCATAGCGAGTAGCGAGTATTAAGAGGGAATCGTATTAAGAGGGAATCCCAGGGGATAACCAGGCTCATAGAGGTAGCCAATATTAAGGGGGATTCTCATTGGATTACACGGCTCATAGAGGTAGCGAGTCATCAATGTTACACTGGAATCCACCATTGTAGATTTGTTTGCCTACTTCATCAAGAGATAAGATATCTTGCATACTACATATCTTGTATTGAAACCTTGTAGATCCTCCTGCAAAGTTTCAAAGCTCTGCAAAACCACCTCCCAATACAACACTCAATAGATAAAGGATAACTGTAGTGTCCTAACAGGAGCTGAGAGCTTTAGTTAGACATTAATCGTTAATAAAATTAATATTCAGTGATTTCCAAAAGCAATATTCCAATTAACTTATTTGCAAACATTCATTTTCCTGCTGAGCTTTTTGTCTCTTATGAGGTCATCAAGCAGTGGAAGCGTTTATGGTTGTGCGGAAATCCTAAATGGCATAAACTTGCCAAGATAAACTAATATAAGGCATATCATTTAACACAAACATAAGGTTGGGTCTGACCATTTAGGGCCACCTCAGCGTCACACTTGCTCCCACCCCATGCTGACCTCATAAGGGGTGGAGGCAAGCAACTAAATTGATGCTTAGTTATTGTATTAGTAGTCAATGCCTAATTTAAGCATCCAGCTCTTGTTAGTGTATTCAAGTAGCCCTTAAATAAAATTAATGAAGACATCAGCATATAATGGTCTCTGATGGTCCATTCAGATGACTAAATAAAATCTTAAATACTTCACAAAAAGTGCATTTACTTTGCTCCTTTAAATTGTAATTTCATTGCTTATAATTTAATGAAACTCTGTGTATTCTTTGCCTTAGGACTTAGATCATAGTAAAAAAAAAACAATGATTTGGGAACGGATAATGAAAAAGGGCAGTATTAATTTCCTTTCAAGCACGTTCTTATTATTGTTTATTATTAATCCATGGACATCAGGGTGGAACTGTACGAGAAAAACCTCGGATACATCTGTAATAATGTCCCCATACAATAGACACTGGGTTACGCCATTGTCTTCCTCACTTGATACCCAATAGTCCTATTGAAATAACTGGCATTTTAGCATTCAATCACATATAATAGTTGTCAAAGCGAGGGATGCAGATCTGGCCGCAAATGTGGTGGAACTCCAACGTCGGCTGCAATGAGCCAAAGGCTGATTGCAGGCCGCAAATGTGGACCTTGCAAAGCGAGTGTCCGGATTTGTAGAGGTGGAGGCTCTACGGCGCCTCACTCGTGGTTAAAAAGAACCTAGAAAAGCGGGATTTTGAAAAAAACAACACATGGGACTTTGAAAAAAATATTAAATAACGCGCAGTGAGGAAATACGGACTTAGACAAAAAAAAATACGAGCCGCAAAAAGTATGAGGTCGCAAAAATACGAACTTATCGACTGAAAAGCGGACATCCAAAAACAACAAAAACACTTAAAAATACAAAAAAAGGAAAAAAAACATTACACACAGCATGGGGGGACAGCCACAACATCTGCCAGCGAGGTTGCACGCAAATTCAACTCGAATTTAAGGAGTTTTGCCACTTGAAAATCGGCTAAGCGAGAAAAAGAATGGTGGACGAAAAAAATGAAGATGAGGCTACACGATCCCAAAGTGCACAAATAACCGCCAGGTACATACGACTTTTGCCAGGGACGTACAAGCTACAAAAATGCACAGTTAGGAACAACGGAAAATGCTCTTGAGGCGCGTAACAAATAGACAAACTACTCCATTTTACAACACTAACTTGCAACTAATAACATTAAAAATCTAAAATGGCGTTTTACACAACTAAACCAATGGTTTGCCCTCACGCACGCAGCCTATTTCTAATGCACAGTTGGGACATTGCTCACATTGTATGCTGCAGCAAAATAAAAATTCTTCAGGCTATTATTGCTGGATATATCAATTACAAATAGGCAAAGTATATTCATTTATTAAGTAACTAATTTATTAATTATTATTTAAAGAAAAAAAAAAAAAATATATATATATATATATATATCACATATATAGTTGTGAGCGTACGAGTCGTTGCTCACGCTTGCGGGCTCGCGCAGCGAGCAGCGGCCCTCGCGTAGCGAGGTCACTGGGCAAGGGCCTCAGTTGCTGGCGAGGTCACTGGGCAAGGGCCTCAGTTGCTGGCATGGAGCGCCGAAGGCGAAGCGAGGGCCTCAGTTGCTGGCGAGGTCACTGGGCAAGGGCCTCAAACCCTCGCAAACTTCACGTCGCTACTCAAAAAACACGACACACAAATTACGACACTCGCTAAATTTTACGAGGAACGCAAACAACATACGAAACACGTTACCACACATTACGACCTCGCAAACATCGGACGCAACACGCCGACATACAAACATTTAAAACACAATAAATACACACAACACACACATAAAAAGCTTACCTACAGCAAGAGGAACCATCCAGCACCTCAAAAAAACAAGTTACACCTTCATTTAAATAAAAATAAAACACTTTAGACACTAATAAAATCGCTAAGCGAGAGAAAAAATGGCCGACGGACAAAACGAAAAGGAGGCTACAGCACTCTCCAGACGTAAAACACCACACCACACTCGCAAAACACCACACGAAACTCGAAAACCACTACAAACCAACAACGGACAATACGCAAAGACGCACAACACACATAAACCGCCATTTAACGCAAATGCGGAAGTACGACACTACGCGCACGGTTTCGACTTGCGCACGCACAGTATTACACTGCACACATTCAGCACGCTTAGAGAGCAGCTCCACAACACTAATGCTGCAGCAATGTCAAAACACATTCACATCTCTTCAACACAATGCTTCCAAATAGGTAAAGTATATTCATTTATTAATGTATTATATCTTTACTATTACACACCAAACAACATTAGCTACCTTACAATTTCATTGCCGTCATTTTTTGACGGGCAATTCGCTAGTATATATATATATATATATATCTGTCTTTGTGATGAGCGCCGAAAGTGCTCAGAGGAGCAAAAGTACACAAGAGGAGAGGGTCGCAATGAGCGCCGAAGGTCCTCAGAGTAGAAAAAGCTTTACATTGTGTGGCAAACAGCATTGACATGGCTTCACATTTTATTGTCTTGTCATTTATGATGGGCAAGTCGCTAGTCACATATATAGTTGTGAGCATACGAGCCGTTGCTCAAACTTGCGGGTCCTCGCAAAGCACTTAGGCAATGAGGCAATAAGCACCGCAGGCGCTCATTGCTGGCGAGCCTTGCGTAGCGAGGCAAGCCGTTAAACCCACCTCGGAACCAAACTTAGGGGATCAGAGATAAGCTCAGAGCCCTGCATTAACCCCACATTAACCATCGCAGTGGGGGTCCCGATTGCACGAGATCGGGGACCCCCGCTGCAATCAAAATTCCCGCGTTACAGGTCCTTAAAGGACCCGTTGTAAAATAAAAAATATATACACTGTCACCCTGTCAATCATGAGGGTCAATACAGACCCCCATAAAACCCTCATTAACCCTGTCACTCATGGGGGTCAATATAAACCCCCATAAGCCCTTCATTAACCCTGTCACTCATGGGGGTCAATACAGACCCCCATAAACCCATCATTAACCCTGTCACTCATGGGGGTCAATAGAGACCCCCATAAGCACTTCATTAAGCCTGTCACTCATGGGGGTCAATACAGACCCCCATAAGCCCTTCATTAACCCTGTCACTCATGGGGGTCAATACAGACCCCCATAAGCCTCTATTTAACCCCATCAGTCCCATAAGGGTATATTAACACCATTATGGGCCTGTTACAACACTACATTAACCACATAAGTAACATGATGTATCTCAAGGACCATCATGACACTAAGTATAAACACTATACTGCACTATACCACCCCCAATAAAACATTAAATATCAACTAAACACCCTCTACACTAACCTATTAACATCTACACTACCTACCCCCTATTAACCCCCACCACTCTAATTACAGAAAATAAAAAACCTAAGTCACAAAAAATAAAAAAAAGAACATTACAGAAAATAAAAAAAAAGATTACAACCCCCCCTCACTACAGAAAAAAAAAAATACACACCTGAAAAGGAAATACATATAATACAAATACATACAATACAAATACATACAATTACAATACAATACACCCGTATCTAATATACTTCACACAATCTATCTAAATAAATACCACAATCTATCTACAATACATCCTATGCTATCTATATAAAACCCCTAGCTAACATACAATAAATGCTATCTATATATTAACTAATCTAACTCTAAGCTAAAATAAAATAATTAAGACCACTTACCTTTGCAGATGTCCATTGGGATCAACCACCTACGGAAAAAAAAAAAAAATTAGTGCAACACGTTAACAGTTTTAAAATAAACATTCTATACATTCTATACATTCTATACATTCTAAATATTCTACTCACCTTTCCGCCATGTCCCGTCCTTCTTATTTTAATCCTTCTCCGGCGCGGCACCTGTTAAAAAAAACACAACATTAATAAACATACATCAAAATAAAATAAACATAATCTACATTCTACTTACCTCCCCGCGATGTTTCCGGGCCTCCTCCGGATCCTCTTCTGCCACGCCCTGTATAAAATAAATAAATATATATATATATATATATATATATATATATATATATATACTTACATCCGCACTACCGGACATCCCCGACACTAATGAGGCTCCAGGAGACTTTTCCGGAAGAAAATAAGCAATGGCGCCTTCTGATTGGTTGAAAACGCTGTCTATCAAATTCACCAAATCAGGAGGCGCCAATGTGTGAACCAATCACAAAGGGATACACCCTAAAATCCCACTCTGATTGGATAATGCACCTGTCAATCTTTATTTAAACCAATCACAAGGCGCAGATGCCTTCAGCCAATCACAATGGAATACACCCCCACAGGGTGATTGGTTGGAGCCTCTGCGCATTCTGATTGGTTGCACTGACAATAGCCAATCACAATGGAATACACCCTCACGTATTGATGGTGAAGGATTTGCGCATTCTCATTGGCTACTGTTAATATCAATCAATATTACAGCCAATGGGAAGGCGCAGATGTCTTCACCAATCAGTACGTGGGGGTATATTCCATTGTGATTGGCTGATGGCAATAAAGCATTAGGATTGGTTCAAATAAAGATTGACAGGTGTGTTATCCAATCAGCATTGTATTTTGGGGTGTATACTTTTTTCATTGGTTCACAAATGGTGTCTTCTCATTGGTTGAATTTGATAGACAGCCTTTTCAGCCAATCAGAAGCCTCCATTGCCAATTTTATTCTGAAACACTCCATAGGATGGTCATTAGCGTCGGAGACATCCGCCAGGGCGCATGTGTGTTAATTTATTTTTTTTTTTTTTTAATGCGCAGATGCTTCCGGAGAATACGAGGAGGCAGGAGACATCGCGGAAAGGTAAGTATAATGTAGATTGTGTTTATTTAACTTTGGTTTATGTTTACTAATGTAATGTTTTTTTTTTACAGGAGTAGCGCCGGACAAGACGCAAAGATGGACGACGGAACATGGAGGACGTGACATGCTGGGACGTGACATGCTGTAACGGGACATGCTGGAAAGGTGAGTATAATATTTAGAATATTTAGAATGTTTAGAATGTTTAGTTATTTCATGTAAACGGGTTGTATTCATTTTTTTTAATCTTTTTTACCGTAGGTTGCTGATCTGAAGAAACATCTCAAAGGTAAGTGGTCTTAATTATTTTATTGTAGCTTACAATTAGGGTAGCTATATATATATATATATATATATATATATATATATATAGATAGCATGTATTGTATATTAGATAGATAGATAGGGGGATGTATTATTAGATAGTATTGTATATTAGATAGTGGGTTGTATATTACATTATACAGTGGCATGTATATTAGATAGTGGCATGTATATTACATAGTGGCATGTATATTAGATAGTGGCATGTATATTACATAGGGGTGTATTGTATTTAATTGAATTGTATTGTGTTTTATTTAATTGTATTTTATTTTATTTTATTGTGTTGTATTGTATTATATGTATGTATTATATGTATTTCATTTTCAGGTGTGTAATTTTTTTTAAAAATGTTGTAGTGAGGGGGGGTTGTAATGTATTTTGTTATTTTCTGTAATGTTCCTTTTTTATTTTTTGTGACTTAGGTTTTTTTTTTTGTTCTGTAATGTACATTTTTTATTTTTGGTGATTTAACTTTTTCTTATTTTTTGTAATGTAGATTTCTGCTTTTTGAGGAATTTAGTTACTTGAGGCACACAGTACACTCACATTGTGTGACAAACAGCATTTCAACACTTTCTTTTATTGACCGTCATTTTTTGACGGGCAAGTCGCTAGTTTCATATAAAAGGTAATAAATTGACTGCATTATTCGCTTACCTTCTAAAAATATTTTTTTCCTTTGAATATGTGTATTTCTTTGAACAAGTGAATTTGAAATGATCACAGACTCCTTAAAAAGGACCCTGTAAGTTTGAGGTTGTGTGAGATAAACATCTTGTTTACAATAACATTTTAATAAAGAATTTAAAAACAGAGACCAGAAAGTCACAAAGCTTCTGATATGTTTTTGTTCCCCAGATTACAGCGTTCGGGCACTTAGTCCTGCCAGGCACACGCACTAAAAGCTCAGAGGAGGAACACAAAGAGGTTTCATTCTGGAAATATCACAGAAAATGTACACTTAGTGGAAGGTTTTTCTTTCTCTTTTTGATTCTTTCTTTCTTTCTTTCTTTCTTTTTCTTTCTTTCTTTCTCTCTATTTCCCTCTCTTTTTAATTTATCTCTATTATCTCTCTCCCTCCCTTTCTCTCATTCCTGCTTCTATATTTCTTTATTTCTTCTCCCTCCCTAATCCCTTTATCTACCCCCCTTCTCTTTCTCACTTTCATCTCCTTCTCCCTCTCTCTTATTTTCTTTATTTCACCTCTCTTTGATTCTCTCTCTCTATTTTGCACTTTATCTCTCTATGCCACCTTCTCTTTCTCTCTCTTTCTCCTCTCTTTTTCTATATCCCCTTTCACCTGTCTTACAATCTCTTTCTTTATATTGCCCTCTCTTTTTGTATTTCCCCATCTCTTTCTCTCTTTCCCCATGTCTTTCTGTCATTTTCTATAATTCCTCTTCACGTCTAATTTCTTTCTCTTCATTTTCATCTAAATTGTTCTATCTCCTATCTTTCTCCCTCTTACTCTCTCCCATCTGATCTTCTTTTTTTCCTCTTGCTTACGTTTCTGGGGTTATCTTTCTTTCTTTCTTTCTTTCTTTCTTTCTTTCTTTCTTTCTTTCGTTCCCTTTTTCTCTATCCCTTCTCTTTCTCCCCATTTCTCCCTCTTCGCTTAATTCCTCTTTCTCCCACGCTGTCTCTCTCCTTATTTCATCTCCTTCACATTTCTTGGGTTCTCTCTTTCTTTATTTTGTTCTCTCTTTTTCTATTTACCCTTCTCTCTTTTTCCATCTTCTCCTCCGCTTTTCTTTCTACCTCTATAATTCCTCTCCCTCACCTCTCTCTTTTTCCACTCTCTCTCTCTCTCTCTCTCTATCCCCTTCTCTTTCTCCCTATTCCTTCATCTTCTCTTTATCCCTCTTTCACCTACTCTATTCTCTCTTCTTTATTTCCTATAAATCACCTTTATTTTGTTCTCTTTCTCTTTATTTTGCTTGATTTCTCTATTTCCTCTTCCCTTTCTCCTTCTCTCTTTCTTTTTCTATATTTCCTCCCCCTCACCTCTCACATTCATTTTATCTTTATTTTGATCTCGCTGTATCTATCCCCCTTTCTCTCCTTTTACTCCCTCTCTTTTTTTCAATCTCGCTCACATTTCTTAGGTTTTCTTCCTCTTTATTTTGCTCTCATTCTCTCTTCCCTCTTCTCTTTCTCACTCTCTCTTTCTTTATTATATTTCCTGTTCCTCACCCCTTCCTCACCCCTCACATTCTCTCTATCTGTATTTCTCTCTCTCTTTCTCTATCCCCTTCTTTTCCTCCCTCTCTTTTTTCTTTATTTCTCTCTCACCTCTTTTGGGTTCTCTATTTCCCCCTCTCTCTCACAAACACGCATACAAATCACAATCCATATTTGAGAACATCTAAAATAGGTACATAATAAGTACATAATAATAATAATAGGTACACTTGTGTTCACATTTAGATGTCTAAAAACAAGTTAAAAAAAATGTGTTTCTTGCTCAGAATTCCCAGAAATAGTTATTGCACTGCACTCTGGGAAACTTGGCAGGGACATGCAAATGAGTCCACAATGCATTTTCAAGCTCTATTCCAATATACATGGCTCCTCTTAAACATATTCTATCCATAATCTATGCTTTAGTAATACAGCATGCATATGCCTAAAAGGAGCAATGTATAAAGTGATATTGGATTACAGAGTGAAAATGCATTGTGGACTCATTTGCATGTCCCCGCCCAGTTTCGCAGAGTGCAGTGCAATAACTATAGAGTTCTGAGCAGAAAATATGTTTTTTAATTTGTTTTACATATTCAAATGTGAACACAAATGTACTATTTATTTACTGTATTCTGTACGGTGGATTCTTCCATCACTCTTTTGCTCACCATAAGCTAAATGATGTTATTATACCATCTTGAGTCACAACCTTTATGACCCTGTGTATAGAAATGATAGAAGAATATCAGTCTATGCACACATACATTACCTTGCAGGGGATTCTAGCCACTAAATACACATTGTAAGAAGTTATTTTCTGTTGCTTCCTTCTGCTTCATACTTCAATAATTTAGTTCTTTAGAGAGTCTATTAACGTGACTCAATTAAGCCATGATGTATGAGTGTGTATGTAGAGTCCCCGAGCCTTCTCCCCAGCTGGGAACACACATTTATTCATTTTCTTGCAGTTTTTAATAAGAAAGTGGATGCAGTGAAGACAATTTCAGCTGGTAAATCTATTTTAAAAATTACTTTAAGTGGAAAAACTAAATCCAGATCTTTTATTCATATTCATAAATTTGGCTGAGAAACAAAGTAAGAAAAAAAATGTTCATTTTCAGTCCAGCTTTTCGGTAGAATAATTATTCGATTATAAAAAAAAAAAATTGAGGTACTATTTTAAATTACCGGAAGCTTTAAAGGATCACTGTAGTTTGGGAATAACATCATGTGTTTGTGAAGTATGCACCAAGCTAGTGATATTAAGCCAGAAGCTGTTTTAGAGAAAATATTTTACTGTTTTTGTGCCTGAGGGGTTCCATGTTGTATCTTCCACACATCTTACTGGAAGGTAGGAAGGAGGGGGATTTTTTTGACTCATATGTTGATTCAGATAAGTTAACGTCTGACATCTTCCCCATGCCCACATATGCTCATTAGAAGGCAGTTGCAAGTACATTTGTAAATCCAGCTTTTCCTACTCTATAACTGGACACTCATGTCTTAGAAGGGTAGTAGGACTATCATGGCAGCTTCCATGCACTAGCAGACTCTGTTTTTTATGCTCACGGCTTAAAAAGCTATTAATTGTATCATTGCATACTTCATAAAAATGTTTTGTCCTAATCTACTGTGGTCCTGTAACCGACACACAAGTAATTATGTCTGTTTAATAGTATGACAAACATTTCCTACCTCATTCGGTGGTAACAATAGTTACTCAGCAAGAAATCCTAGAGAACGGGGAGATCTGAAAAAATAGTCCTTGACACTAAAACTTCTATAAATATTACACTGGATTTCTAGACGTACAACACCAGCCAAACAATTGTCCAATGTTTAAAAAGTGAGAGCAAAGAGACACCAAAGGTGTAGTATGAACAAGTAGTTATTGCACCAAATAACAAAATGTACTTACAATAAAATAACTGACACGTTTCGTCTTTAAAACCAGACTTCCTCAGGGATCTCTGTTATTTTGGGACAATAAATATTTGTTCATATTACATCGTTGCAGACCCTTTGCTCTTGCTTTTTATGTTTTTATATGCTGGTGTATGGAATTAAAGTATTGGTTCTCCTTAATATTGCCTATTTGGAATAAATTGGTATCCAACTGTACTGTCTATTTTGGGATATCACAGTTAAAAAAAAAGAATCAATCTGGGACTATTTATTTTTAAAAATATTATAGTACTATTAATATTGAGTGCTTATATCTAGACTCAGTATATTTGTCTAATGTTATTAGTATACATCTCAATGGGATTCCATCTGGAACAATATCATGTCTCAGTCTTATGGATCTATTTCAAAGAAACTCCAGCTTGTTCATAAGATTTTTATCCTGAGCTTCAGGGTGCAGGTATCATCCCTGTTTTTCTTGACGTAGCGTTAGATCATTTCAGTGTAGAGTGTTTCAATCTCTCCCAAAATTTCTGTATTGTATAATAAAGCTTTACTAACCAAGTCGCTGTAACCTTCCATGCATGGATATATGAATCATCTCTTGGCTCTATATTATTATTATCTTTTATATTGTGCCAAACAATTCCAAAGAACCGGGGTACCATAAAACATGGATATGACGATACGTAATTAGACAAAAGGAGTCAACGACTCGTCCCTTGACTGAGGGCTTGCAAGTGTACAGACTAAAGGGTTAATAAAACAAAAGGTGAAGTTATTAAAAGGAAGAAACAAGGGCCTGGCAAGTAATCGAAAAGAGAGTAGAGGGTTAATAAGTGATTATGTCTGTGGGTGTATCAGCTGTGAAAGAAGAAAATCCTACGAGTACCAGATAGGACTGGCAAGGGGGTTAAACACCTGATCGCAGCACTGTATGCAAATAAAAAATAATGCAAATAAAACAATCAATATTGCACTTTAAAAAATGGGTAAAGCGATGAAAGACATTAGAATTAATTGCACAAAAGTCTCAAGCTCGCAAATCTGCAATCAAAAATTTTTTTTTTTTAGGTTTCATTTTTGTGATATATTAATTTTGGTAATCAAGGAGTTAATACATATTAGGCCACCCACATGGACTAGAACATTTCATTTTTATTATTTTGTACATTGCTGGATTGCGAGTCTGATCGCATATTGGACTAAACGCGAATTGATTGACTGACGTCATGATGACGGTCTCATTTACTATTGGCTGTTTCTACATTGGCAGTTACGGGCTTGCTTAATTGATCATGATCATGCTCTGAAATGCTACTTACGCATGCATGGTTTACGCTTTGGGCTTTCGACCAGGTAGCTGTGGCCTTGATCAATTGAATCGCTCTGTAACTGTTGCAAATTTCAAGCCCGCAATTGAATAGGGGCCAAAGTATCTGTACATCACACCATCAATCTGGAGAGAGAGCATTGATTACTAGACCTTGCAGCAACGTGTCTCTCCTTGGGGCTGAGCACTTATCTCCGTTAACTTTATTGACTGCCCATATGAAGCAGCTCATTAGTTGGGATAGTCTTAATATCTCTGCTGCTTCTTTTGGAAGGGTTGGAAGAGCAATTACTAATTTCTGGCTGTATCTTATTTAAGTCTTGATCGATGTTTAAGTTTAAACAGCTTTCCCTCAAGATTTTCAAGCCTCTGTCCGCCAGTACAGAGCAGATTTGTTGATTTCCATGTCCCTTTAAGTTTGGACCAAAAGAGTAGAATCGAAATTCTAGCACTAATTAATTTGGTATTCCCATTGCAAAATCTTTAATTTGTAATTAAATTACCATTACATTCTAAACATTGATAAGTAACAATCCATTTGATTAGGTAATTGAAAGCAGTTATCGTTTACAAAGTAATTTCTAACCATTAGCAATGAAAGTAATTCCTAGCAATTGCACGTAATTAGCAACTAATCACTTGGTTTGAATTAAGCTATACTCTATAATGTATGTATATTTTTTAATTCACGGCTATTGATGAGGGCTGTAAAACTTAATCAAAATATTCCTGACTGTAAGTCGATATTTCTATGGCGGTATTTTTGGTCTAGTTTATGACATACTATATAGGTGCTGATCCTGAAAGCTGTGTGTGTAGAAAGGTCAGTATAGTTCAAGGTATGCAATTTTGGATTGTTTAGGATCAATACAGTGAAAGTGCCAAATGAATTAAAGCAAGGCGCCGAAGCTCGATGTCGAGACTTGACTTATGGCTTTTCCTATAGAAAATATAAATTACCCCTCAACTCATCAAAAAGTAGCATATTTGTATGTATGAGATAGAAGAGTGCAGTTTGCTTGATCTTGTTCAATGCATTTTTAAGTTGTATAAAGGACCACCGTAGTCTAGGAAATACATCAAATGTTTGTGAAGTATGTAACAAATCATAAAAACATTACAAGTCATGTTATCCATGAGCATAAAAATATTTTTAAACAGAATTAGCAGATTCTACTTGAACTTGAGGTTTCCATGTGTGTGTCTTCCATTTGTCCTGCTGTATTGGAGCCTTGGGGTGTGTTCTTATATTTTATATTATCTAATCAAGAGTGGAAGGAAGAGGAGGTGTATTTGTTGTCTCAATGGTTAATTGAGAAAAGTTTTTAGAAGCTGACATCGTCGTGTTCTGCACATGCTCAGTAGAAGGCAGTCATAAATACAATTTTAAACCTTGCCTGCTCTGCTCTATTCACTTCCCTTCATGTGTTTAGAAGGAAGTGCTACTGTCATGGTGGAATACATCACACGTAAGGCCGGGCTGGAAGAAAACCAAAGCCGGAATCAATATTGCTGGAAGGAATATCAACAACCTTAGATACGCTGATGATACTACTCTGATGGCTGAAAGTGAGGAGGAACTAAAGGACTTATTGATGAGGGTAAAAGAAGAGAGTGCAAAAGCTGTCCTGGTGCTTAAGATGAAGATCATGCCAAACAGCAATCTCAGTTCCTCGCAAATAGATGGGGAAGAAGTGGAGGCAGTGACAGAATTTATTTTCCTGGGATCAAAAATCACTTCAGATGGTGACTGCAGCCATGAAATTAAAATACTTTTGCTTCTGGGGCGGAAAGCTGTGGCAAGTCTGGATAAGCTATTAAAAAGTTAAGATATTATACTGTCAACAAAGATCTGCATAGTTAGAACTCTGGTATTCCCAGTAGTAACATACGGATGTGAGAGATGGACCATAAAGATGTCTGACGCCTTTGAATTCTGGTGTTGGTGAAAACTGTCCCTCGGACTGCAAGACGATGCAATCAATCAATAATATAGGAAAGCAAGTCAATCTGTTCACAGGAAGGTTTGACCACAAGGCTAAAGCTCAAATATTTTGTCCATATCATAAGAAGACAGGATTCCCTAGCTAGGACTCTGATGCTGGGAAAGATTGAAGGCACACGATGAAGGGGATAGTAGAGGCGAAGATGGATAGATGAGGTCATGGAGGCAATGAACATGAGTTTGATGGAGCTTAAAGGGGCAGTGGCTGACAGATATGGTGAATGTTATGATTTGTGTGTATTTTCTATGTTTTTACTTTTTAGATTTTATTTTAATGCAAAGGTGATTGTTGTATAAAAGCCAACAATACCACCTCTAAGAGTAGCACATACAATATCATGAAAAGATCCCAATTGGCTGTAAAGAAATGTAAACAAACGGACAAACTAAGGAGGGTGGGGCTATAGTATGTCTGTGATACAAGTTAACAAATAAGCCTTGTAGGTTTCTGAGCACATATATATAGTAAATAAATAGTACATTTGTGTTCACATTTGAACATCTGAAACAAGTTAAAATACTTGTTTCCTGTTTAGAACTCTAAGAAATAGTTATTCCAATGCATTCTGGGAACCTGGGCAGGGACATGCAAATGTGCCCACAAGGGCTTCTCTCACTAATCCAAATACCATTTCAAACATGGCTCCTTTTAAACATATGCCTGCTACAGTGGATATAAAAAGTCTACACACCCCTGTTAAAATGTCAGGTTTATGTGCTGTAAAAAAAATGAGACAAAGATAAATCATTTCAGAACTTTTTCCACCTTTAATGTGACCTATAAACTGTACAACTCAATTGAAAAAAAAACTGAAAT
The DNA here is from genome assembly GCA_027410445.1 of Discoglossus pictus. Classification (NCBI taxonomy): domain Eukaryota; kingdom Metazoa; phylum Chordata; class Amphibia; order Anura; family Alytidae; genus Discoglossus; species Discoglossus pictus. The sequence goes on along the minus strand of CM050171.1, from coordinate 11,816,599 downwards.
CTTTTAGGTAGAGTGAAGAAAAAATATAAAAATAAAATAATATGGTTGCATAAGTCTGCACACCCCTAAACTAATACTTTGTTGAAGCACCTTGTGATTTTATTACAGCACTCAGTCTTTTTGGGTATGAGTCTATCAGCATGGCACATTTTGACTTGGCAAGATTTTCCCACTCTTCTTTGCAAAAACACTCCAAATCTGTCAGATTGCGAGGGCATCTCCTGTGCACAGCCCTCTTCAGATCACCCCACAGATTTTCAATCAGATTCAGGTCTGGGCTCTGGCTGGGCCATTCCAAAACTTTAATCTTCTTCTGGTGAAGCCATTCCTTTGTTGATTTGGATGTATGCTTTGGGTCGTTGTCATGCTGAAAGATGAAGTTCCTCTTCATGTTCAGCTTTCTAGCAGAAGCCTGAAGGTTTTGTGCCAATATTGACTGGTATTTGGAACTGTTCATAATTCCCTCTATCTTAACTAAGGCCCCAGTTCCAGCTGAAGAAAAACAAAAACAAAGCATGATGCTGCCACCACCATGCTTCACTGTGGGTATGGTGTTCTTTTGGTGATGTGCAGTGTTGTTTCTGCGCCAAACATATCTTTTGGAATTATGGCCAAAAAGTTCAACCTTGGTTTCATCAGACCATAACATCTTTTCCCGCATGCTTTTGGGAGACTTCAGATGTGTTTTTGCAAAATGTAGCCTGACTTGGATGTTTTTCTTCGTAAGAAAAGGCTTTTGTCTTGCCACTCTACCCCATAGCCCAGACATATGAAGAATACAGGAGATTGTTGTCACATGTGCCACACAGCCAGTACTTGCCAGGTATTCCTGCAGCTCCTTTAATGTTGCTGTAGGCCTCTTGGTAGCCTCCCAGACCAGTTTCTTCTCGTTTTTTCATCAATTTTGGAGGAAGCTCCAGTTCTTGGTAATGTCACTGTTGTGCCATATTTTCTCCACTTGATGATGACTGTCGTCACTGTGTTCCATGGTATATCTAATGCCTTGGAATTTTTTTTTTACCCTTCTCCTGATTGATACCTGTTAACAATGAGATCCCTCTGATACTGTGCAAGCTCTCTGTGGACCATGGCTTTTGCTGTGGGATGCGACTAAGAACATTTCAGGAAAGACCAACTAGAGCAGCTGAACTTTATTTGGGGTTAATGAGAGGCACTTTAAATGATGGCAGGTGTATGCTGACTCCTATTTAACACGATTTGGAATGTGATTGTTTAATTCTGAACACAGCTACATCCCCAGTTATAAGACGGTGTGCAGACTTATGCAACCACATTATTTTTATTTTATTTTTTTCTTCTCTCCACTTAAAAGATTTCAGTTTGTTTTTCAATTGAATTGTACAGTTTATAGGTCACATTAAAGGAAACCTACCCACAGATAGCACTGTTTCAAGTTTACTGCCTCTCATCAACGTGGGGCTGATTCCTAGCTTGTGTAGTAGATTGTGTGGGGAGGTAGTTTACCACAGCAATCATTTAATTTATGGTGGGCAAAAGAGCTATAGAAGCCTCCACCACACAGTGGTACAGTAAATAAATAGTACATTTGTGCTCACATTTGAACGTTTAAAACAAGTTAAAACATATATTTTCTGCTCAGAATTCCAAGAAATACAGTTATTGCACTGAATTCTTGGAAATTGGGTGGGTACATGCAAATGAGTCCACAATGCATTTTCACTTTTTAATCTAATACCACTGTATACATGGTTCCTTTTAGCAAATGCCTGCTGCGTAACACAGCTTTGAAGCATAGCATAGGATGGATTATGCACAAGTTAAGACATCTACCCGCAGACGGTCACTGTTTCGATCTTAAATGGATCTCATATATACCGAATGAAAAGATCGGCAAAATATTGTAAAATTGAATTCTTCTTTAAATAATGTACTATTATTTACTAGATTGGTGATCTATAAATAACCGTATTCTGAAATATTTGAAGGGTAAAAGACAATTCTGTGCAAAAGGAAGCGTTTTAATTTATTGATTGAAAACTCACTCAGAATGACCTAGATTCGGAATATATTTCTGGCATCCTGAATCTTTTTTATGTGGACTGCAGAGTATATTTTAGGCCCGTCTTGCAGTTTTCTTTGCATCATACCCAGGTGCTGAATGTTCTGCTTCAGAAACCAATAATGGTCCAGATTCGCTAAGTTACTGTGTGCCTGACAAGGGGCGACAATTTTGAAAAGAGATAAATTAATAAAATATAACCATTACATTCAATCTAAATATAATCTCAGAAGTGCAGGGAATTAGTTTACTGAATGTTAAAATATTAAATGAATATTTACATTTCCCATAATAAGTAGTTAAACCTGGAGAATATGTTGCTAATTAACAAGAACATCTTATAATATTACTTACACAATATAGTATAGTATAGTATTTTTTAAAACTATGTCCCAGTTTAGTGGTGAATGAAAACAGATAATGCAGTAACATATTATTACATTAAACTATGTTCTGTCTTGTCCTATTAAAACTCCCTTATAATTTTACCATGCAAAAAAAGAGCAGTCATTGCATGTTGTTTTTTAACTCTTCTCCAAGAGGGTCAAATTAGAAGCCAGCAATGGTAATTAGCTGTCTTATCCTTAAATTAAACGGTCAGTTAATTTAGCACAGCTTGGAGCACACCACTGTAAAGTTCTCCTAAAAAAAAAGTTGAAAAAAACATTTTTACATTTTTGAAATAGGTGCCTTTTTTACAGAAAAAATCATAAATTAAGTGTCTGTTTACATGAGTGCACCCAGGCAGACTCACAGCACAGCTCCGTGCAGAGAGCATAAGCAGAAAGAGGGTTAACCCTTCCCAAATTCATCTGTGCAGCGAAATTACTACTGGAAACTCTTAAATATGTTACTTGTGGGTTAAAAGATGCCTGATTACAATCCGGAATGCAGAGAAAAAACATAAATCTTGTGTTTAAGGAGCTTGCACCGTGCCGTTTTTGGCAGATGTTGTTAATCATGGAACAGTCAGGAGTATGTTTGTAAACAGACTTAAGATTGCAGATTTGACGCTGTTATTACTGTTATTAAAAAAGCAATAGATCCTTTTAACATAGAATCTTGTGCTCTTTCACACCATCAAGAGCACTTATAGCGAGGTAAATGGCCCTTTAAGTACTTTCACAGTTAAAGATTTAATAATATATTAGTTCTATTTTATTTACTCCCGCTCAGAATGAAAATAAATAATAAATAATTACTTATTTTATATTTAATGTACAAAACAGAATACAAATGAAAGCATATTACAACAATTCACTTGTTCATAATGGTGTTATGCACCAATATCACTGATACAATAGGGCAGGGGCAGCAACCTATAGCTCTAGGGCAGAATATGGCTCTAGGGCAGAATATCGAGAGATCAACAAATAACATTTCTGTTTAGCTCAAATTTGTCAGCATGAATCCAAATGATTACCTGTGAATTCAAATATATAATAGTTTTCTTTATTGATTTATAAAAAGGAAACAAGTCAAGATATGTATGATTTGGGTCATTTGTTAGTGTAATATTTTACATAAGAGTATCTAAATTATGCAGAGGATCTTATCTTCCAACTTATCTACAATATAGTTCAGTTTGTTTATTTAGTACTTTACCACCAATAAATTAATTTTTGAAAACAATACAAATAAACATAGCTTTCAGCACCGACATTGTTGCTTCCAGTAAATGTGCTTCTCTCCACCCCCTATTTGGTGTCCATATGGTAAAAGTATATCTGTCCTGTAGGATGTGTTCATTTTTTTCGGACTGATGTAGGTTTATCTGCAATGACCAATGCAGGTAATTAAACAATGGCATCAGGTCAACAGATAAAGACTTCTAACAAGACCAGTGGTGGAGCTAGTGAATGGAGCCAGTGAATGGAGCCAACAAACCCCCACTGGAGCTTAGTTGGCTCCATTATTTGTATTTATATATATATATATATATATATATATATACATGTATTACACTACCTGCACTAGTAGCTCCACCCTTGATCAAGACAACCCCCCTAACCATAGTCTCCCCTTCCTCTATCTGCTGAATTCTAAAACACTAATTAAAATAATTTAATGCTGATTTAAATGTTAATCAGTAACTAAATAACATATTCTATGAGCACTACAGGGCAGCATTTTCCCCCCTTTATTATTATTATTATTATTATTATTATTATTATTATTATTATTATTATTATTTAATTTTCTTTTAATTTGTATATTATTTATAATATTTATATATATTGTATTATTATTATTATTATTATGTATATATTATTATTTTTATTATTATTATTTATTGCGTTCTAAAAAATATTGAGAAACATATACATTTCACTAATAATTATGATATTAATAATACAGAGCAAGGATAATCCAGGTGAGCGGGTACCTTTAACTACAAGGACCAAGATACTTGTAATGTTGTCTTGTAATGACTTGAAATCACTTAGTTTACCAAGTGCACGTCAACACATTGATTAATTGTGTTGTTGCCCTTTTAGTTTGCATTGACATTGAGGTATAGGACGGCTCTTGTTTTGACACATCAAGATGTCACAGGATAAGCTAACAAGAAAACATAGATACCTGACATTGCCATGATGGGAGTCTATCAAGATAGAAGCTGCTTGGGAAGTAGAAAGGTCACAACACACCGAGATGGGACAGATGTGTCAGCTCCTTTCTGATAAAAGCCATGATATTCTACGGCCGCTACTCAACGAATCTGTTTCCTTTCAGACTGTCACTGAAAACTAGGACAATTTGCATCAAGGCGGACTGGGCTGGTATCTTAGCTTTAATCTTCTGGCATATGGATTAGCATCACTTTAGATTTCTGAGTTAGTATATGTTTTATAAAAAATGGAAGCTCCTTACCTACAGTCTCAGCACTTATCATGTCTCAACCACTGTAAATCAAGATCGGAGCCATGATTTTCCAAGTGTATATTTTTCTCCATGATATACTTCTGCTACAGTGGTTGGCAATGTCATGACACATAATAATGCAGTTTTAATGGACCACTGACGCAACTCTAAAAGTTAATTTGTAACAATACACCACTTGTGATTCATCATTGTCAAGAGGAGGGATCAGATGCAATGAATGGATCCCACTGGTTAGATCAAGAGAAGGGACCAAGTGGACCAACCAGTGAATGGATACCATTGGTTTGGTCAAGACGCGGGAGCAGCTGGTTCAGCCAATGGATGGATACCAAGGTTAGGTGAAGAGAAGGGACCATGTGGACCAACCATTGAGTGGATCCCACTAGTTAGGTCTAGAGGAGGGACTAGCTGGAACAGCCAATGAATGGATCCCAATGGTTAAGTCCTCTCCTCTGCTAGTTTCTATATACTGGTGCTAGGGAATCCCTGGAAGGAGGCAGCTTCAGGATCTGGGCAAGATGGCAGTTAGTAAGTCACTCTGTCCCAAGCACTGAATAGGAAATGTATTACTGCATCATGTTTCCTCACTATGTCGCAAGCATGGAGCAAAAAGTAGAGAAGAAGAGGCGAGGGAAGGGTGGGGAAAAGAAAGAAAGAAAGAGAGGGAGAAAGAGACAGCACAGAGGGCACAGAGAGAGAGCTCACAGAAAGAGGGCATAGAGGGCAGAGACAGAGGGCACAGAGAGCACAGTGAGAGACAGTGGGCAGACACTGAAAGAGAGAGAGAAGGCAGAGATAGAGGGCACAGAGAGAGACAGGGGGCACAGAGAGAGAGAGAGAGTGGGCAGAGACAAAGGACACAGAGAGAGACAGAGGGAATAGAGGGAGAAATAAAGCGCAGAGAGAGAGAGAGAGAGGGCAGAGACAGAGGGCACAGAGAGAGGGCATAGAGATTTAGAGAGAGCGAGAGAGTGGAGACAGAGGGCACAGAGAGAAAGCACAGAAAGTCCAGGGAGAGAGGCAGAGATTAGAGAGATGGCACAGAGAGAGACAGAGGGCACAGAGAGGGAGCATAGAGAGAGTGAGAGAGGGTAGAGACAGATGGCACAGAGAGAGGGCACAGAGAGAGAGACAGATAACTGAATAGAGAGCTTATCTGAATATATTTCTTCTCCCATTCCTATTGTTTTTAATCATTTTAGAAGTAAAAGAAAATGTCTGTCACCACTAAAGCACTTTGAGGCTAAATCTAAAGACCTAGAGCCTCATTCAATTGAGGCATTGGGAGATTCAGGAGCACATAGGTTATTTTGCTATTCAATTGGCGTCTTTTTGCGGGCTACGATCTAGTTACGGGCCACGGCCTCCAATTGGTTAACATCGCACCTTAATGCCCCTCCAATCCTTTGTTCTCTCACGGGCGCAAGAATTGCGAACACTAAAACAGTAAATTGCTATTCAATTGCTCCGATTCCCCCTCGCTAAGCAAACCGTCAAGCCTGCAAATGGCAAAAGTTGAACCACAAGTCACGGGTACCAAGGAGGACTCGCAAAGGGCTTAATGACATGTCCGGAGCACTTTAAAAGCAAATAAAAAAGCATTACTGTACTCTTATTAAAAGGGAAAGTGATGTTAGGTCTCAGAATTAATAGCGCAACATTCTCAAGCTCGCAAATCGGCCCCGAAAAATACTTTATTTCATGTTTGAGTTCCGTGTTATATCGATCCCGGCAATCAATGTGTTAATACATATAATGGAACTCGCATGTAATAGAATATCATATTTACAGTTTTATCGATATTGCAATATTTCAGGAATGTTGAAGCCCGTAGGACTTTGAAATCCAAACTCCATTTGTCATTTAGGTAATGATGACAATCTCTGTTTCCATTGGTTGTTTCTATCTCAGGAGTTACGGCCTTCGTAAAGTGATCTGTTCAAGCTTGCAAATGCTACATACGATGGCATGGTTTCGCTATCGGCTCCTAACTTTGCCAAATTGAATAGCACCATAAGTTGCGGATGGTGCGGGCCCGCAGACATATGTCCTATACTCCATAACTTGCGGCCGTGCAATTGAATGAGGCGCCTAGACAGTAAGGAAGAAGGAAATCAGGTCAATGTACCAAATGGTGACATTTTGGAGAACTCTTGAAGAACCTCTCCATTAATGGTACTATATTGAATTTGATCTCTCCATTAGTTCTGTATCCCTTTAGTAGTCACACCAGCATAAGAGCTTAGGCGACGAGCGCAACGTCATATGCGCTCCGACAAACGTGCGCACCAACACCAGCGTGGTGCCTGTACAGAGGCGCCTGTACAATGCTCTCACTCACCCTACTCTCCCTGTCTCAATGTGCAGCTCCTGCATGACCCCCCAGTCCAGACTCTCCCTCTCTGTAGTTAGCCCCCAGAACACCGCCACACTCATCCACCTGGTCCTTGAGCTGCTCGGAGTGTATATGTGGAGGACGGGTGAGGAGGTGAGGTACCTCCCCGGGAGCTGGACACTAGAGGAGAGGGTGAGTGCCGCACTGTACTGGCACGCTGGTGTGGGTGAGCGCTTTTTTCATGCATTTTGTGCGTGCACCAGATGGCGCTCATGTCTCCCTTGCTCTAAAGTTGTGCCACCGCTTTAGTAGAAATGGGCCATCAGTAGCCTCGAACAGCACTTCAGGAACTATGAAAGTTTTTCTAGCCTATAAATTATAACACATTTATATAATATAAAATATTAACTAGAGTCTTGGAGATATTAAAATGCCACTTTTAACAACACGTGAGCCTGAGTATAAACAATTACCCGAAATGTAATCAATCAATGTTTTCCTCTTGTGTTTAAGACATAATTAATCATCCAAAATGTTTGTCATGAAAATACCCCAAAAAACTGAAGAACTAATTCAGTTTTTTCAGAATGAAACCTGAACGTTTACACAGGCGTTTGTAATGATGTAGCAATAATTATAATTTCCAGCAATTACTTTCCCTGAAACAATTCATTGTGATTTGTAATTACATTTCTCATTCATCGGCTGGATGTACCGTCATCATCTTCCAGGTATTACATTTCAGTTTTAATTATAGATCGTTAGGTTTCTGTAAAACTCAACACACTATTTGGTGACCAGTTTAACAAGGTCCAGGGTTACCTGGTTGTCCAGTGGTTAGGACTTGGTGCTTCAACTGCTGTCAACCTGGGTTTGATTCCAAGTCAGGGAACTCAGAGGTCACACCACTCTGAAGCCAAGCATGGTTGAGCTTGGTCAGTATTGGGATGGGAGACCACCTAGGAATACCAGGAGCTGTATGCTATGACCCACTGGAGAAGGAACTGGCAACCCACTCCTGTATCTCTGCCCTGAATACCAAGTGGATCAGCATGACCATGGACATAAAGATGTTCTGGTGTGTTACGGAGAGTCAGAAATGACTGAACAACGCAAAGGAATAATAATAACTAGGGTCCCCGAGATAGAGATATGTGGCAATGGTTTAAGCCAAATGGAACACTCTATTATAAATGTTTTAATTAGCGGACTTCAATAATTGTATCCTTCTTAGTGTAATTAGCATATACAATGTATACTTTACTTACTTCTAAGGAGCCCTGAGAGTAACAGATTCCCACCTTCTGGAACCTCCCCCTTTCTTCCTGGTCCATCTCATGCAGGGTGTCATGGTTGACAGCTGTGACATAAGCCCACATCCACAGGGGAGTGGTTTAATACTATCAGTGTCTCTTGTTGCTAAGAAGTAGACAGTGACATGCTCTATGTCTTAGCAGTATGAGACACTGGTCACAGAGGTCCAGCATGACTCCCTACATGAGAGTGAACAGGAAGAAAGGAGGAGATTCCATAAAGTGAGAATCTGTCCTCCTGTTGGCTTCTTAGAAATAAATATAATGTACATTTTATTTGACAGTTACATTAAGGAGTAAAAAAAAACATAACATCCCATAAATATATCTGATGATGTTTCCCTGCTCCTTCTGCCATCGTTTCTGGACGACGGGTTAGCGGAATACATCAATCCAGAACAGAAGTGCCTTATCTCTTGGGAACATGCCTCCATTGAAGATACAGATTCTAAGAATGATACTGAGATGAGATTCCAGAGCCACAATGACAAAGAGTGTTAGGCATTGAATGCAATGACATCTGTATCCTACTACTATATAGATAATTCATTTCAGGAACCTTTTAGCCATATGATTATCTCATTCCATGGTGCACACTAAGGCGTGTTTACGAAGTACAGTAAAAAAATGATCGGTAACCTTGATAGTGCTAGAAGAAATGGTTCACAAGACAAGAAGGCGATGACATCTAACACGGGTGGAAAAAATGCTTCATAACAAAGCTACAAAAGCAGATGAAAAGAGGTGCTAAAAATGGAGCTACAAAGTAGAGTTAAAAAGTGGAGATAATTAGTGTAACTCTACTTTTTAGCTCCACCATTTTTAGCACCGCTTTTCAAAAGTGGAAATAAAACTAGAAATAAAAGTGGAGATAAAAACTACAGATAAAAACTTGAGTTAAAATGTGGTAATAACCTGGAGATAAAACTGGAGATACAAAGTGAGGTTAAGAATTAGAGATAAATCTGGAAATGAAAGTGGAGATAAAAAGTAGAGTTAAGAAGTTGAGTCAACAACTAGAGATAATAGTAGACATAAAAACTGGAGATAAAACTTGAGATAAATGTGGGTGGGGTGCCCAACATTTATTTTGCACTGGGGCCTCCATTTTTTAGCTCCACCAATGCCTTGATCATCCTAGTCTGTGATTGAGATTGTCCTGTTTGTGGTCTGCCCCCAAAATTGGAATTGCCCATGACATATTGTCTGCCATTCAGATTTGGAGCGCAGTTTGAAAAATAATCTATCAACTCTACCTTTGTCTATAGGCGAGGAAGGCAGGAAAAAACTACTGCTTCACCCATTATTTTCAGCTGTACTTTTAAATAGACCAGATCAACAACTGCGGAGGCCATCTATCAATTTGTCCTGGAAAATAAGTCTTTGTGTACACAACGCAATGCTTGCTTGTTAAACTCATTTGAATGCAGTGAACGCCCTAGATTATGGCTTTATTATTAATGTTAATTTTAATACAATTTCACTGTTGGTTTAAGCCAATTAAAAAATCTAAACTTTGATCAACAATGTTTCACCTAAAGTATAACACAGAGAGATTATTTTAATGAGTTTTCATCCTTTGGATCTTATCATTAATATAATTATTGTTGCAGAATTTAATTTTAATCAATTGGACTAAAGTAGCACCACTAATAATGTCACATTTAGAAAAATAGTCCCTAACAATTTAACATAAAATATCTAAAATTACTTTAGAAGTTAAACCTAGATCAAATAAAATACAATAATTGGCAAAAAGTGAATGAAACACCAAACAAAACATATTTTTATATTTTAAACATCTATATTGGATTACTATCATATATTAATTGAGCAATTCATTAGTTTGTTTAAAGGAAGTGATAGATAATGTTGTTCTAGAGTTTGCTGTTAAATCTACTTTTGTCTAGTATTACTATCCCAACTGGGTATACAAGATTTTGGCGTATGGGGCCCCATAAATAAGCAGGCCACAAGGGCTCCTTCTTTTTTGCATAACTACATTATTTCAGTTGAACTTATATTACACAAACATTTATATTTTATCTAATACCTATTAACAATATTTATTCATTGTATGTATTTCATGGAATTGTTCTTAGCAATTATCTGTTACAGTTGTAGAGGGAAAATCTATTTTCAGAGCCTCTTCTACAAACCTGACTAAAGTAAGGAGTCAAAACCAGCTACGTCAATCAAGTTTCTTTATTTTAAAAGCTTGGAGAACACAACACAGACCAAAGAGGTGGAGTGGTCTGGACTCATAATTATTTGCATAGCATATTACAGTTTTCTTAGCAGGCAGGGATAACATTACATGCATGTTTACACAGGGATAACCCTAGGTCTGATAATAAGAAATTCTGAAGACATGTTAAAGGAATGTTTCCCATACTCATGTGCCATACATGAATATGGGATACAATGCAATATAAATAAGTGAATAGATTAATGAATTCAAAATAACATACTGTGGACACATAATAAAACACAGTGAAGATACAAAATATATATATTTCCCTACACAGTTCATTCATATTATTGTGTATACAGTATATATATATATATATATATATATATATATATATATATATATATACAGTGGAACCTTGGTTCTCAATCTTAATCCTTTCTGGATGGCAGTTTGAATACCAAAAATTTTGAGTACCAAACTCCCATAAGGAGTCATGTAAATTGGTTTTAGCAAATGTGACTAGGTAGCGCAATGAGAACCAAGGTTTTTTTTGCTCATCCAGACAAGTTGAGTATCGAAAATATTCAGAGGAGGTTGAAAACCAATGTATATATATAAGGTGGTAACTTGGTACTCATCTGCTTCAAAGCTTGTCAAAGTTGGTAGTCAGTGCATTTCAGTTTGCTAAGACCTGTATGAGTCAAGTTACATTACTCCTTATGGGAACTCCTTATTATCTGGTATTTGTCACCTTCGCCACTCGCCATGCCTTCTGGAACCAATTAATGATGAGTTCCACTGTATATATATATATATATATATATATATATATATATATATATATATAATTACAGTATTTATACAGTATGTGAGAATATGTGTGTGTGTTTTAAGTTCTATGATGCCTTATGTGTTACAACTAATTAATGAATTACCTTGGCATTGCCTACACGACCAGTGCCTACACAGGCGGTATGCTTTAGAAAAAAATCATACATTGGTCCTTCCTAAAATATTTTTTTGAAACATAAGAACAATATTTCTACATCACAAATATATGAAATAATAAGAATAACATATAATAATACTACTATTTTTGTTCCATCAATGGCTTCCATCAGTACTTCAATCAAATTTAGGTTAACAGCAAAATTCTCAAAGGAACCTTAGCCAATATTTAAAAATATTCTTGATAATCTCATAAAACTGTAAAGTCCAAAATTCCAAGAACATTCAATATTTAATCTTTTCCAGCATCTTTTCTCAGTATTTTCTATCCCGTATTGCCACAGTTGTAACTCGGTCAATTATATTTTAGCATATGTTCAGTTCTTGTATTTGTTTAAGAATCTATGAAAAATGAATGTTTCCAGATGAAGACTTAGGTATATTTTTTCTCCTCCACCCCAAAAAAAATATTTGTAAAAAAAAATCCCATAGTTCAGCACATTTTTTTAATTACAATTTTATGATTTATTTATAATATTTGTAATAAAATATTTCATATTTTTGGATAAAAAACTAGGATGGGTTGGGGAAATCCATATAAATATTAGGATTTTATGAAAATGGCCATTAAAGTCATATTAGCGCTGGTGAAGCATTTAACAAAAGTGCCATCTTTCAATGAAGTAGGTCCATGTGGATGTCGCTAAAATATTATCCATGGGCTAATTGTTTGGATGGTCTATTAGTCGATAATATCATTAAATGGAATTGTTCTCAACATGATGTTTTTTAGTTGTTCAGTCGTGTCAGTCTCTCTGCCACCCTATGGACAGCAGCACTCGAGGAACAATCATGATGTCTCTGGTTGTGCTTATCCATACGTTTATCATGGCAGATACACTGGAGTGCAGTGCACTGCAGTGCAGTGGACCTCGATTTGTCAGACCTCTCTGCTATGACATCTTGGGTGACCCTACCTAGTATAGCTCCAGAAAGGACAACTTCATATTGGACCCAATATTTTTAATTGAGTTTCTTTACTTTACTATAGGACAATGTGAATGGATATGGACATTCTATTCCATATCTCAAGAATGATTTGCTTTAGAAGAAAATAGCTAATACAAGATAAAGCAAGTGTTTCAAAAATAACATAAAAGTAAAACAACATCATTTTTAAATGATCTCTTTAAAAAGAGTATTAGAAATATATTTTTTTGTAGCTTCTTAAAAAGGATTTTAGAATTCTCTACAAAACATGAGACTTGGCCTCAAGGAATCATAAGACAAAGAGGGAACGTCACAATCAGTGCAGAGAGATACTAGAAGTTTAGATATTAGCAGCCTTATTAAATTGTGATTCAGCAAATTTAATAGGGCTCTATTTAAGCACACAGCATATATTTTTACAGAAGTTTTTAGTTAGTAAAGACCTTGCTTTTGGATAGAAGATCACTAACTAAAAACTTCTGTAAAATCATATGCTATGTGCTTATATAGAGCCCTATTCAAATGGCCAAATCTCAATTTAATAGGGTTGTAGGTTTGTTGATATGTTGATCAGAAAATTGATACAAATGATGTAACAATAAAAAAATGAATCTATCCCAAATATATTTTTATTTGGCACGAAGACTTGAATAATTTTCTAAAACAAAATTAAACAATTTCTTTTCAATTAAAATGGCAAAAATGAGAATAAAGGGCCCTATTCTATTGGCCAAATCGTAAATTTATACACATTAAAAATCACTCTTAATATTGCCACATAATCTATTAGCTACTCACAGTCCGATTACGAGTTCCCCGCCCACAATCACTACGGACCAGCCAAAGACGCAAGAACAGCCTTAGAACTCTATTGGTTTTAGCATAGCTCAAATAATATGAGCTCTAAATAATTAAAGTTACACAAAATCGATATACTATTAGACCCGTAGCTCTAGCTCGCAAATAAAGTCTGACCCGCAACTGAAAAAGGATCAAGTTTCTGTCAGAAATATACTACTAAATAGGACTCAAAAGGGCTTTTTCACACACTTATTGGTGCTGTAACAGCAATTAAAAACACAATACTGTACTTTAAACAAATAATAAATTAAAACAATTTTTTATTTGTATTTAATAGTAATATCGATCCCAGGACTCAAGGGGTTAAAACATATCATGACACCCACATGGACTAGAACAGATGATCTAATGCATTTTATAGAGTACTAGATTGCCAAATTGCGAGCCCGATTGGCAAATATTACTTATTGGCACTAATTAATTCTTAGCCTCTGATTGCAGATTACGTTTAACTTCCATGTTTTATTGACATCATGATGACGGATTAATTTACTATTGGCTGTGACTAAGAAGTAAATTACAGGCTTGCTTATATATTGTCAGATCATATGATCATGTCCCCTGAAATCAGATTTAAAAATGCAGGTTTACGAATTTAGGATTAAGTAGGTTAATTGCGAGCTAGAGTCAATAGAATGCATCTAGACATTTAGAGAAAAAAACACCCACAGTCAAATTTGTGAGTTCGAGACATTTGCAGCTAAAAGATTAGGGCTCAAAGATTGAAAAATGTAATATTTTTATGTAACCCTAAAAAAAAAAAAAAAATCTAAAATTAATAGTAAGAATAAATAAATATATAAAAATGCAAACATTAAAAAAAAATCAAAATAGAGAAATATTGTATTTCTACTTTAATTGGTGCCCCTGAAAGACTGGTAAAAAAACTCTGTCACCCCAAAATCAAGTCTGTTTTTTTTTGTTATTGTGCATGAAAACCTGGCGATATGTTGTGTTATTCATTTTTTTTTCTAAAGTGACTCAAACCTATGAAATCCCTTGCTGCTGTTATTGCTGTATTTATTTGCAAATGAGCATCTCATGCATATTAATAAATTGATTTGATGTTCTAATTAGGATTAAAGTCTGTTTGTCTCTCTCTGTAGTGGTCAAAATAAAGCCCCCCAGTGTTATCTTGTAATTATACCCCCTCTCCCACCCTTATCAAGTACTCTGAGACAGACATTAGCCTACTGAGCCGCACATTAACATAAAAAAGTAATGTTTTAGTAATGATTTACTGTCAAGAAAAACTACCAGTAGAGGTATTTTTTAATGTCATTTAGTCGTTGCCAACTCTTTGTGACCTCATGAACCATTACACATCAGGACATCTTTATGTTCACGGTCATGCTGATCTACTTGTTTTTCATGGCAGAGATACTGGAGTGGGTTGCCAGTTCCTTCTCCAGTGGGCCACAGAATACCTAGGTGGTCTGTCCATCCAAGTATTGATCAGGCCCAGCCCAGCTTCTGGGACCATTTGTTTGCCTGGCTGGAATCGAACCCAGGTCACAGTGGTGAAAGCACCAAATCCTAACCACTGGACCATCAGGGAACATGGTACAATATATAGCCATTTTTTTATTCTCTTATATATTAAATCAACTTCCTGCTCGGGTGACAGGGTCCCTTTAAGGCGACATCTGTATATTTGCAGTTAAACACCAGGAAGATGGACGGGGGGGGTGATACAAATATACACACTGGATCCTCGTCCATTAATCACAGGTGTTTGTTCTGTAATAATTTTCGCCTGACAGGAGATCTCCAGCCATGCGGTAAATATGTCAAATGAAATGACTGTAGTGTATTAACATGTAAAAATGATGGAGGCCCTCTCACTCCGTGTATTGCGTCGCTATTTACTGCTCAGGTATATTGGCATCACATGATGCTGGTTATGTTAATACCAGGTCTATTTATGGCCTACAAGACAGAGCTGCGAGGATTTAGCTTTGATATTAAATCCTGAATCCTCCTGCATGTGTCACCTGGGACGGCTCTGCGGAAGACTGCATTATACAGTATAGTAGGATTTGGGATCTAGAATCTGTCAGAAAAGGGCAAATTACACTGAGAAGACATAGAATATATATTTTAGAATAAAAATAACAAAAATGTTCATTTTCCAAGAACAATTGTTTCATCCCAAATAGTGGAAATCTGAGATAGGAAGGAATGTGTTTCACAAAGCGCTATTCTGGAAATGAATTCAATGTAGTAATGGTAATATAAAAATAGCTTTTCAATGGTAAATGGGGGGGATGGTAGGGAGATATTTCCCCCCCAGTTCTTAAGCGTGTATATATGTACCGTATATACTCAAGTATAAGCCGACTTTTTCAGCACATTTTTTTATGTTGAAAAAGCCCCCTCAGCTTATACTTGAGTCCAAAAAAAAAATCCTCCTTTTTCCCCCTCTTATCCTCCTCCTTCCTCCCGTTATCCTCCTCCTTCCCCCCCTTATCATCCTCCTTATCACATGCGCGTCACGTCATTAGCATATGCCGGTACGGAAGACGTGAGGCGGCGTCAGGGTCAGCATCAGCTCATCGGAGCATAGTAGCAAGTAAGGAGGAAGGGGGATAGGGATTGGAGAGGGTGTAGTAAGGAGGAGGTTATGGGGGAAACAAGATGATAAGGGGGGGGAGGATGATAAGGGGGAAAGGAGGATAACAGGGGGAAGTAGGAGGATAATGGGGGGAAGGAGGAGGATGATAAAGGGGGAAGGAGGAGGATGATAAGGGGGGAAGGAAGAGGATGAATAGGGGGAAGGAGGAGAATAATAAGGGGGGAAGGAGGAGGATCATAAGGGGGGAGGAGAAGGATGATCGGGGGAAGGACCCTCTTTTCCAACCTCGGCTTATACTCAAGTCAATACGTTTTTACTGTTTTTTTTGTGGTAACATTAGGTGCCTTGGCTTATACTCGGGTCGGCTTACACTCGAATATATACAGTATTTACAATAGTACCTACCGCCGCATGCATATATACTGTATGTATATATATATATATATATATATATAGTAAATAAATAGTACATCTGTGTTCACATTTGAATGTCTAAAACAAGTTAAAAAACCTGCTTCCAACTCAGAATTCCAGGATATACAGTTATTACACTGCATTCTGGGAAGCTGAGCTGGGACATGCAAATGTGCCCACAAATGCCTCGCTCTTCAATCCATAGTCATTATCAAACATGGCGTCCTTTAAGTTTATGCATGCTGCATTACACAGCTTTAATGCAAAGCTATACACAAGCTGGGAATCCTATCCATGTACAGCTGTTTCAAGCTTACTGGCTGTCATCAGCATGGAGCGGGATCTCAGCCTGTGTTGAAGACCTTATCAGTAGGTAGTTTACCACAACAATCATTTATTATATGGTGGGCAAAAGAGCGATAGAAGCCTCCACCATACAGTATTACAGTAAATAAATAGGACATCTGTGGTCACATTAGAATGTCTAAAGCAAGTAAAAAAAAAAAACTGCTTCCAGCTCAGAATTCTGAGAAAAACAGTTATTACACAGTATATATATATATATATATATATATATATATATATATATATATATATATATATATATATATATATACAGCTATTTAGTTGTATGTACTTTATTTTATTATAAGTGCTTATAAGCTCTGTTTTCACCACCTGAAATAAAACAAATAGTCCCTGCATGGTTCTGCCCTCGGTATCATTTAAATACACAGACTCTGCTGTACTTGCTGTGCTGTGTCTCACACCAACCAATCAATGACTATCTCTCAGCAACATTCTGCAACATTCTGCTGATACATAGTCCCTGATAGGCTAGGACACTACACTGCACATCCAGCCCTACAGAGCCTATATCTGTATATGCTGCAGAGAGCAGACCCATACAGGGCATATTTGTAGGATTTTAGGCAGTAACAGAGCTTATAAGCACTTCTTAATACAATAAAGAACATAAAAGTAAATATGTACACAGGGATATTATATACCTAGGAAAATCTGGAAAAACTTCCATTAAACATGTGAAACATGTATTTAATAAATAAAAAAAGTAATACAAAAAAAATCAATGCATTTAACAACAATATATCAAACATAAAAATCTATTGTAAATGGTTTAGGTTTCATATTTTTTAAGTAGTACAGACCAGTATGTTGTTTTGTTTTATTGCGATTTTAAAAAAATAGGATTATTTGTAAAAAAAAAAAAAAAAAAAAAAAAATCTGGCACTGGAATTAGTTGTTTTTCCATTAACTATGAACTCTTCCCTATGGCACAGCTACTGCTGGTGCAGCAGGTGCAAAGCACCAGGACCCACAGCAGGCTGGGAGCCTTCTGCTACTGGCAGCAGGTTGGAGTAAAAGGAAATGTAATTTTGTTATGGCAGGTGGCACATAATCATCAGCCTAGGTGTCATCTTACTCTTAACATTATATATATATATATATATATATATATATATATATATATATATATATATACCATATATACTTGAGTATAAGCCGTCACGTCATTGGCCAGGTCAAGACGCAGCCGGAAGGAGCGGGGAGGAGCAGCTGCTGCAGATGGAAGGTAAGTGAGGGGAAAGGGAGAGGGGGAGGTAATTAGAGGGCTAAAGTGAGGAGGGGGGTTTAGGATGAGGAGGGGGGTTTAGGATGAGGATGGTGGGGTTGAGGATAGGGGGGTTGAGGATGATAAGGGAGGGGGAGGGAAAGAAAGACACGGGGGGTGAAAGAGAGACACAGGGGAGAAGAGAGACATGGGGGGAGAGAGACACAGGGGGATTAAAGAAAGACACGGAAAGAGAGACATGGGGGGTGGTGACTCGAGAATAAGCCGAGGGGGCACTTTTCAGCCTTAAAAAAAGGGCCGAAAAACTCGGCTTATACTCGAGTATATACGGTACATATTTTTTTTTATTGAACTCTGCAGGTTGTATAGAGATGTTACATGGGGCCCCATAATTATTTTGTACCAGGGCCCGTTATTCTTTAGCTCCGTCACTGGCTCTCAGTCGTTTTTCAATCTTTTGCAGAGAGTACATGCAACTTCCCTGCAGCTGCTTATTTACTGTGCAGCTTTTAGGGCCACAGAAAAGTGTAGGCGAGCTTATACACTGATACACTGTCCATTTTTACTTATGGAAACACATTCCAGAGTGCAAACCCTGAATGTTGTGAATGTAGATAATCAGATATTGCATTGGTGATCATTTATATTAATATGTTTATTCATATGTTAGAGATCTGGAGAGGATTGAGCACTGAATCGCATGAACTCTTTGGGGAAATTCATTGGGAAGCGTCATACTTAAAAAATGTTTTAAATGCCCTACTTACATTTTTATCATGTAAATAACTAATATCAATCATGGAAGTGGGACTATTACAGTGAGCCTTCAAGCAGTTATTCCACATAGCTCTAAAATGAATCAAGAAATGCACACAGCTGAAAAAAATAATCACATACCATATGGTAGCAAAATAAATGTTTAATTTTGTACATGAGTCACGTTTTAAGAACTCGTGCAATAGCAATGAAGGAAGAAGAGTTGGAGAGTTCCATATTGGAGCTACGGATTTGGCTAGGAATATTTTTTTAGCTTGAGAAACAGTTTGACCAATTTACATTGTCATCGCCAAGATTGAAGATCAATGTATCTAGGCCTGGACTGAATAAGTTGATGTCGGATTGATAAAAGAGTTTTGTTGTGGAAATGTCTGTAAAGCGCACAATCATAAGTGTATTTAACACAACGTTTCCGGCTGATGTTCTCTGCTTAAGTATATGCCGTATATGTTGGTGTTACTCCATGGTACTATCCCCCCAAGCTAAGGATAATCAGAACCTTCCATACTCCAGCAACAGGCCAGATTGAGCATCATTGCAGGAAGGAATTTATTTGTCACTGAGGAAGCTGTAGATCACAGCAGCGAAACACGTCTGACACTTGTTTTACTATCTATTGATTTGACGATTTTTATCACTGGATTTCTGTACCAGAATCAAACCGGAATTTTTACCAAATAAATATATTTTTATCCATGAAAATGGTCTGAATTACTTGTGCTTTGGGGAACCCCAACACGCACACTCGAAAAGTACACAGCATCAGACTAAATAATATCACCGCCCCACATGGGCTCAAGTACCATGGAGTAACACCAACATATACGACATATACTTAAACAGAGAACATCAGCCGGAAACGTTGTGTTAAATACACTTATGATTGTGCGCTTTACAGACATTCCCACAACAAAACTCTTTTATGTATCCATAAAGCACCGGCGTGAACAGTGCTTTCGGAAATAG
Organism: Discoglossus pictus; assembly: GCA_027410445.1. NCBI lineage: Eukaryota > Metazoa > Chordata > Amphibia > Anura > Alytidae > Discoglossus > Discoglossus pictus. The sequence goes on along the minus strand of CM050171.1, from coordinate 11,796,705 downwards.
CTGCACATCAGACCAACGTACACGAAAGCCCATCTTATATATTGAGAACTCGTGTTATTATAGTCTTTCTATTGAGGTCATCATTACGTAGATAGGATCTCTTGAGCACTAAGGCTAACACGGGTTGCGGTACGATTGAACCCAACCACACAAAAATCCTATCACTACCTCCTGATGTAGGATTGGGCCAGACATCTTGGTGTTGAAGTCAGGGAGCACTGTTATTGTAAAGATATATATGTACTGTTTATACTGTTACTCTGCATTATGTAGGTGGTAATTCCAGAAGGGGGGAAATGGCGTAAAACGGACTGTTGCAGAGCAGGTGGTGCTGAGCGCCTGGGATGTTCTGTCGGACATGTGCGCACATGTTCCCATGGCAACTGAGAATGCACATTGGCCTGATTGGTGGTTACTAAATGTTCCATCTCACACATAGGCATGTCTTGTTTGGCAAATCAAGAATGCACATTGTTGGCATTGGCTGCTAATAACATGGGACAGGGTATAAATATGTGGGGTTTGAATTTTCACATAAACAATGTGTGAGGCTATTTACTGTGTGCCTGTATCCTGAGTGGGGAGTAATCCTTTTCGGAAAACCACTAGTATCGTGCTTGCATAAACCTCTATACATATTTTTGGACGTTGTTCCTATCCTGAAATTATATTTTGTGCTCGAGATAAGACAAACTACACGGTCCTGCTGGGGTTGGTTTGAACCAGGTTCTTATCAAGCCCCATTGAAGAAGCAGGTTGTGACAAATATAGTTAATATATATCATATAACAAAACCAAATTGCTTTTTTTTTTATTATTTTTTCCACAAGAAATCACCCTAGACTAGTTTGGCAATTTCATGTTAGCACACCTTTGATGGTTTAACCAAAGGATGTGTTAAGCTGGTGGTTTCCGAGCAGTATATGGACACATAGAGCAGAGGTAATATTAAGTTAGATTGGCTCTTCAACTGGTGTCCAGCACTGGTAGATAAGGGTTGTCAAATCTAATTGACAGATGATCAATGAGAATTTGAGCTCCAGCAACTGGTAAGGGCTGGTTGTACGCAAGAAATAGAGAACAAGGGGTTAGGGCTGGTGGCAGGCAAGAAAATATTTGTAAACAGACTAAGGTCATGGTAGGAAAAGTCAAAGAGTAGTATGGGGTCCAATCGCATTTTAAGAACTCATACCGTAGCAATAAACGAGGAACTAAGGATTCTTCTGCCTATTCTGCTTAACAGTAAACCTCTGCCTGCTCAACGGATGTTATCTTGCAAATTAATAGGAAACTAAGCTTGGTCTACATTATTTGGTCTACTGGACCACTGATGATCCACCCCATACCTATTGGTTTAAATCACCCTTACACTTACAGTGGCTTTTTTTTAAGGGCAAGTTCCCCTTTTAATGGACCAGAACAAATTCATTGGAAGCTGATACATTTGAGTGATAAGAGCTCTCATCACTGCAGGTAATTCATATGGAGAAGGGGATTTAAAAACATGAGCTGTCAAAATGTTCCCACTTAATATGAAGAAGGCGACTGTTACCAGGGGCCTCTCGACTTGTGAATGTTTCATCATTCACAATATAACAAATAGATCTAACTGTAACTGGTAATTTTACCTGCAAGGCAATTTCAAGTAACACCATTCTTTTATCTAGTTACTGTTTTTTTCCGTAAGGTGCTGACATGTGAAATATAACAATTTGATAGATAAATATAATAATGCAATTTACATTTTTTCCTGCTAAATGGACATAGAGAAGGTTTTCAAGATATGGTATAATTTAAACCCATGGTAATAATAAGTACTTTATCAGTTGAATGTTATTTTTTTTTTAATTACTTTCCTGCCGCAAATTTATATTGACGTTGTAAGATGTCAGCCTTTCTGATCCATCCACCCAGCATGAGCTACAATGGCATTTTTCAGGATGATGAATATCAGTAATGGCTTATTATCCCTGCTTTGTTACCTAGTTAGCATGGTTATTCCCTAGGGATTGTCAGATGAATCGTGACTGAAAATAATGCATTAAGCCCCCAGGCGGCAAATAGCAATGATTGAATCCTACTTTTAAAAAGACTAATGGAAACCTTGTTGTTTTATCAGGACCTTCCCTGTTGAGAAATCAGTTTAATCAAGCTGCTCATTCAAGGCAATGGCTACCCCAATCTTCAGTAATTGCACTGTATTCATTTTTGTTTACTCATTACTAAATACAGTTCTTCTCAAGAGCATGTTATATACTGTTTATAGTACCAATTCTCCTTAAATTTACATTTTTTAAACAAATAGATGATCTTGGATAGCAAAACTTATTAAAAATGAACTAAGCACCCAATGCTACACTAAAAATAAATCATCTGGGATACTGATGAAATTGTTGCAATTAAAGGACCACTGTATGGCTCTCTTAAGATGAGCTACTTTATCTTAACTTTGTACTGAACATCAATACAATTCATATTTCATAATTTATAGTAACAATATTCAATATCAGAATAATTTTCTAAAATGTGAGTATATGTTTTTGTCTGCATTTCTGTATCTTGTCTCCACCCTGAAAAGTTGATTAAGGTGAGTGTGGGGGTTTTAATAAAAAAGGATAATCTTCTAGGGGCTTAACATCAAAATATACAACAAATTAGATTAGAAAAAGCATTATTGGACAAAGAGATAAATGACACAATTAAAATAAGAGATCTTATTATTAACAGATGATTTGGTAAGTGTTTGGTCTATATGTGTGTGGACACTTGGCAGCCATTAACCATAGATCATATGATAAGTATATGGTCTATTGAATTAAAACTATTAGCTTTAGTTGTAGAATGACATTCAATCAAGATTTTCCAAGCTATACAAACCTATTAACAAGCCAACAAAAATATATAAATAGATTGTAGAGAGAGACCATATGATCCTTGAAGGATCCTCCTACCTGGAAGGCTCAACTAATTTGATGCCCCAAACCTGGCTATGTTGCTTGCATCTAAACAACAAAACGTGACCAAAACACAAGACTGACTTGGAACTTCTCACTATACAACATCCTACACACTGTTATGCTGCATAATTCATGAAACTACAGTCTGTAACACCTTTTGTGGTTATCATATTTGTTATATACCACAACCAATTTGTTTAAAATGTAACTTTTATTATAACTTCTTTAAAAACTATTTTTCTTAAAATTTTGGACATTTAAAAATTAGTTTTGAACTCAATTGTGATGACGTCTCAACTTCCCCAATTCTTAGTTAGGAATAATTTCTCTACCTTTCATATATTAGCAATGGTCTTTGTTGTTAGGCAGGCTTTTATAGTAGTTATTTGAGGTATAAAAATGTTTACTTTAAAGGTGCTAAATAACTTATTTGTGAAATTGTTGCAAACTAAAGTGCTTGTGCTTGTATTAAATTGATAACATCTCTTTATACTGAAACTTAAACTTCTCTGTGTTTGTGCCATAGTAAGCACTCCTTGTCTTTTCCCTGAATTTTTCTTAGAGATTCTTTAATTTGTACTTCTTTTTTTTTGCATGTCAGTGTGACTTTTTTAAAAGTCATAGTATTGCAGCCCCTGATGATTAAAATGTATCAGTCTCATGAAACGTGCGTCTGGCGCATACTGATGATGTCACAACTAGGAAGTAGCCAAACAAGCTAATACAGAGAAGCATGGAGATAGCTGAAAGCAGGCAGAGGTAACGAATGATCAATATAAGTATAAGGGATTGCAAGAATTAAGAGAAACTCCCCAATAATACTGCATTTATAAATATAAATGTTATAGCTAATAGAATAATAATATCAGAGCAAGAGCAGTGGAATTAATAGAGCAAACACCATGGAGCAAATCACAATACAAGAAAAGGGCATATGTGCAATATGTCCAAAGAGGTAGTTGAGACGTCATCACAATTGAGTTAAAAACTAATTTTTAAACGTCCGAATTTTAAAGGAAAATAGTTTTTAAAGAAGTTATAATAAAAGTTACATTTTAAACAAATTAGTTGTGGTATATAACAGATATGATAACCATAAAAGGTGTTCTACTCATTTTTTAGAGATGACTGTATCAACCTAAAAGAATATCAGAATTTATATAAAAAATTAACACCTTTAGGTTAAAAGACAATAAACCTAAAAAGTAAAAAAGTGGTCACTAGTAAAAGATAATTACAGTCTGTAACAGCCTGCTTCTACTAAAATAGCTGGATAGCAGACTGCCCTTTTGGGAACATCTCAGTTGTAATGAGCTATTTCCTAAAACTAGTATTAGTAGCTGCAGTCCCTATGTTCCTACCTGATGGCTGTTTCGTCTCAACACAAGCGGCTTTGTCAAAAAGCTACGATTTTTATGAGTGTTTGTCTCCACCCAGATAAGGTGGTTAAGGGGAGTTTGGAGGTTTTGTCTGAGACACTGGCCTAAAGGATTTTAAGAACAATCAGCTATGATAAGAGAATAAACAATCATTGATAGAATGCCCCAGAAAAGCAGGGTGCCAAGGAAATAATAAGTCTTCACCCAATGGTAATCATCAATTGTTTTAAGACAAAATATATCACTAATGCAATGATCTCCATTGGGTGGGGATTTATTGTTTCCTTGGCAACAAGCTTTTATCTGCAGGGCAGTCTATCAATGAATGGTTGTTCTAATTATCATGACCTTATCAGGATAGAAAAAAAACATTTGGCTGGAAACAATGCCATCTCCCTTCTTTAACCTTGTATTGGATGGGTACCAGCAGCAGATGAAACTGAACTTTGAAATTAAGTTTAATTTTGTAGATTGCTTTTTTGAATCATTGACTATGAATTTTATTAATGATCAATGCCTAATTAAACATTCAAACCTATGTTGATAACATGGTCATAATTCTCATTAGGCCAAATAGGCAGCCGCCTAGGAGTACTTTCCTGTGAACGGCGCCTCATTTCACATTTCAAAATGTTCCTTGACATAAAAAAAAGAAATACTGCAGTCTATCAATGAATGGTTGTTCTATTATCATGACCTTATCAGGGTGGAAAAAAAACATGTGGCTAGAATCAATGCCACCTCCCCTCTTTAACCTTGTATTGGATGGGTACCAGCAGCAGATGAATTAAGTTTAATTTTGTAGATTGCTTTTTTGAATCATTGACTATAAATTTTATTAATGACCATTGCCTAATTAAACATTCAAACCTATGTTGATAACATGGTCAGAATCCTCATTAGGCCAAATAGGCAGCCGCCTAGGAGTACTTCCCTGTGAAGGGTGCCTCATTTCACACTTCAAAATGTTCCTTGACATAAAAAAAAGAAATACTGCAGTTCACAGACACACCTTTAGGGGGTTAACACCTGGAACTAGAGAGTTGCAAGAGGGAGGAAGCTGTTGTGCCTAGGGGCGCCAGAGATGTAAATCCAGCCCTGGCTGTTAGGACACCAGTGCTCATTTATGGATTTTGTTTAGCCAGATAATGTATCAAATGCCACATTTCCTGGCACACCAGCAAATAACTTTTCATTTGAAGATTAATGTTAACTTAGATAATAGAACACAAATGCCATTTTTACTGAATAAATTTTTTCTTAATAAACCTGGCTCATCATTTTAAGAATTTCTTAATTTCAGAGGGATTATGATTGATGTTATAGGAGTTTTTTTGACTTGACAATGCATTTGGAGAATATATGTTATTGAGGAGATGACAATTAATCAGTTATTCAGTAATTGAGTACGATGAGATTTTGATTAGCCAATCAATAATTTACTAGCTAGGCTGTCCATAAAACATTTCACTGTTAGCGCTTAAATGAATTTTGATATTGCCTGTGTTAATTAAATTTCTCTTTCATGCAGTGTTCTGTAAAACTATAATTCTCTGTTCTTGTAACAAATTGAAGGCTACTTAAAGGGAAAGACACACACTTCATAAACAGACAAAGCTAATGGCTTGTACAGAATGTGATAAATTGTCTTGCAGAAAAAAGAAAGATTGAAGCATTATAAATATTAAAGATTACTTTAATGGAACACATTGGAATTTATAAGTATATTTTAATGAGTAATTTGTTAGCTTAACTAGGGACATACTATTTAATATTAATGGGTCTTGTCTGTAACAGCGCAGCGTGAAAAGGGAGCGCAAACAGGAAACAAAGAGATCCTTAAAAGGCCACTGAAAGCTTTTATCAATGTAATGGAACATTCTATAGGTGTAAACTACATCTGTAAATCTATAAAAATTACATCCGTTTTTAGAAAACGTAGCTGGCAAGATTTACAGAGGTTCTCGTTCTACCTTGATATTCAATGTACCAAAGTTTACAGACCTCTGCTGAAGTCACTGATCAAACTAGTTTAATTAATGGTCTCTTTGACCTTGTAACAACAACAATCATTCTGACCACTCGCCCTAACAAAATGGCAAGAAGTTTAACTGATGATCAAACCTATAAGAGAAGATCTCCCCTATTCTCAATGATCAAAAACGGGAGCTCGTTTACAAGGAATGTTTTCAGAATATTAGTTTGATTAATGATTTCAATTAAATGAGTCTTGCCCATCTAGTCTTTACAACTGTTGAATAAAATAAGTGGTGCTCTTCCTACAATTGCTGCTACATATTCTAGTCAGGGAACCAAGAGGTCACAGCATCCTGAAGCCAAGGATGGTTTGGCCTGGTCAATACTTGGATGGGAGCATGACCATGGACATTAAGATACGCATGGTGTGTTATGGTTCATGAGGTCATGGAGAGTCAGACACAACTCTCCAATTTATTTCTGGTGCCCAAAATGTTTTATGTAAGTATTGAGAGACATATCAGAAGTATCTCTCCTGGCTTTTGATGCTGTATATCCTGATTGGTTGTTGTTAAGTCCCGGGCTTTTTACCAGTAATACCTCATTTGGGACTATTTATTTGTGCTCCGTCCTCCTCTGAGTGCCGTATATAGGTTCCGGTGACTGGAGGGCTTCTAGTTGCGCCTGTGACGTTCTACAGATCCTGCTCCATTCCGCTTCTCTACTGACCCAGACTGCTACTGACCTCTTTGGATTTCTGGCGGCCCCTTATCTTTGGCTTGCCTTACCATTTTTTCGTCTGCCCACTCTGTAAACCATGCACTTGTCCGTAACAGTTCAGGGCAGGAATATGATCAATTAAGCAAGACCGTAACCGCCCATTTTGAAACGGCCAATAGAAAATGAGACTGTTATCATTACGTCAGTAAAACATGGAGGTTACATGTCAATCAATAAGGTTCGGGGGTCCGATATGTGATGGGACTCACAAACCCTCAAAATACGAGAATATAAAAATGAATGCCAATACTATACTATTCTGATATGTATTTACTCATTGATTTTCGAGATCGATATAACCCCGAAATTTACCATAAAAATACATTTATTTTACTGGTGGTTTGCAAACTTGAGACTGTTGTGCAATCAATGCTAATGTCTACCATCGCTTTCCCCATTATTTACAGGGTAGTATTGATGTTTTATTTGCATGGACATGTCTTTCACCCCCTTGCGGGTCCTCTCTAGCACTTGTAGGATTTTCTCCTTCTTTTGCCATTTACGGGTGTGAAACCATTTGCATCCTCAGGGAATTGTAGCAATTGAATAGCGATTTGCGATTTTAGGGATCGTAACTATTGTGGAAGTGAAAGATCAAAGGCTTCATGAGGCTGTAAGTTCTGAGTTTAACTATCACAAGGTTTACAAGCCCGTAACTTGTAAACCGTCCGGAGCCCGCAAAAACACGCCAAATGAATAGCAAATTAACTTACGACCTCACTTACGGGCTCCGGTAACTTACGATTGCTCAATTGAATCGGGATTGCAGTGTTTCTCAACTTTGATCCTCAAGGACCACCAACTGGTGAGGATTTATAGATACCATCGTTAACTCTGTGATTTCAACTGAGAAACCTGTTACTACAGCCCTGAGGACTGGAGTTGAGAAATACTGTAGTAACAGGTTTCTCAGCTGAAATCACAGAGCCAATGATGGTATCTATAAATCCTCACCAGTTGGTGGGCCTTGAGGATCAGAGTTGGGGGCAGCTGCTGCAGACTACACAATATAACAGGAAATGTATTATAATCATATATATAGTTGTTGTAATTGTGACTTTGTGTGTAATGCTCATGCCGCGGCCGCTATGAGCAACAAAGCTGCTCATGATGAGGCCCGTAATGGCCACACTGAAAGTTACAGGTTTGCGCATGCAAAGAGGGCATCCCGAGGCCTGCAATGAGCAACGAAGCCGCTCATTGCAGGCCTCAGCATGGGCTCTGTGCATGAGCAAATCCGTAACTTTTGGCGTGGCAGTTAAGGGCCTTGTGATGAGCGCCAAAAGCACACATTGCGAGGCCCACAATAGGCCCACAAGGTAGAGCAGGGGAAACCTGTAATAAGTGCTAAAGACGCTCATTGCAAGGCTCGTAATGGCCACGGGAAAGACCCACAAAGGCTTCCGGGTAAAGGCTTTAAAAATATTGCGTCCGTTAAAACCGTAACTTACGGTCTCCAGAAGCCTTTGTTCTACTGGTTTAATGGTTGCAATATTTTCAAGGCTGTAACTCGGAAGCCCTTTGCGGGATTGGGGAAATTAATCAATTTCCCCAAGCCCGCAAATGTTTTCACACCAGTAAATGGCAAAAGGAGCACAGGGTGGAGAGGGGGGAGAGACACAGGAGAGGGAGGGGAGGGGGGTCACAGTGGAGGGAGAGGGAGGAGCAGGGGGAAAGAGAAATAGTGGAGTGTGGGAGTGGTGGGAAAGAGACACAGGCGTGGGAGGGAGGGAAGAGTCACAGGGGAAGGAGTAGGGGGGAAAGAGACATGGAAGGGAAAGGGGGGAAAGAGACACAGGGGATGGAGAGGAGGGAGATACAGTAAAGGGAGAAGGAGGCAAAGAGATGCAAGGGAGGGAGGGGGGAAAGAGACAATGGTCGGAGAGTGGGAAAAGATACAATGGAAGGAGAGGGGGAAAAAGATGCAGAGAAGAGAGAGGTAGGGAAAGAGACACAGGGGTGAGAGAGGGGAAAAGAGACACAGGGGCGGTAGGGGGAAAGACACAGGGGAGGGAGACGGGGGTAAAGGGACAAAGGGGAGGGAGAGAGGGGGAAAGAGACAAACAACAGATAGCACATAAACAGACAGAAAACACAATGTATAACACTATATCATGCCATCATTTTTGCAGGGCAAATCGCTAGTTATAAATAAATTGCAATCGTAGCCCTTTGCACTATTTTAAGCCACTGTGATAGCTCAGTGAATTGCCACCATATTGTTGGGGAATTGGATAAGCCCTTTAACTGACTGATCCTGCAATATGTTCCTCTTTAAAATGTACATCAACAATGCATATAATTATATGATTGACTAAATGATTGCGGATATTTGAAATGAGTTTGATTACGTATCTTAAAAACTCTTAAATATACAGGAATAAATGATAAGGAATGAGACCACCAGACTGAAGGTAGACTTATCTCCTAAGAAATACACTAAATGATTGGGATGACTGACCAAGGATATCATATCAATAAAAACAGATCCGGTAACTATGCTTTTCCTTTGACCAGTGAGTCTGTAAGAAATATTTCCTCATTATCATATAAATGAGTACAATCCCACACTGCTACTAACTTATACCATGCTCTGGAGAACAGAGAACTAGGGAACATAATGTATCATCAACAGTATATATAAGTACATGGAATGATCATAGGGTCAACATTCTTAATTTAGAAAACAAGGTAGATTAAATAAAATAATATTCAGTGTGTTTGAAAGTAAATGTGTTTATTATTTGGTTAGGAGAGGATAATGTTATAATCCATTTTGCATGGTAGAGAGATTTGGGAACTTCAAGAGAAGAGATGAAAAGCATGTTCTGTATTCCATTTGTTAAAAAGCAAATTATTACTATGTTTCATCTTCAAGATGTAACATGGTGTATCCGAAATGAGAGACTTTATTTATGTATCTCTGCTAACACATGATAGCACTACACTTGTATTTTAGATTTTTTTTTATGTATATATTTTCCTTTATTGATCACTAAAAATAATATAACAGGAGAAAAAGTATCCACAAAAAAATTGTTGTTCCAATCTTTGCATTAAAGACAATAAACAATAAATAACAACAAAGCGAGTTGAAAATTACAGATTCCACAGGAGGACTAAGTATACAAGAGTGTTCTGGAATCCTTAAACACTAAGAGATAGCATCAGGCATGTCACATTGAAAGCATAAAATTAGGCCATATTACGGAAATCTTGCAATTAGTCTGTAGCATATCTGTTGCCTTCTCACATTTTTACAATTTTTTGTGATAAATGCAGAGAAGAGTTTCCTCCTCAAGTCTTAACTTGAACCTTTCCCGATACATAAAACTGGGAACTTATAAATAATAGAGAAACAAGATAAGAATTCAAAAGGAAGAAAGAGAAAAAAAAAAAAAAAGAAGAAAAGACAACAGAAAATAGAACATGGGAAAAGAAGAGGAATAGAAACAGCAAGTTTACCTTAACTCCTTATCAACTTAGGTCCGGGGTCCCACCGGTCCCATCACCCCACTGGGAGGAGGTCAGAGAGCAAAGAGTAGGTCACTTAATTGAAATGCTATGCTGGGAGTCAAGCCACTGGGGTTATGAATCTTTGAAGATATGGGTCAGTTTCTCGTTAATTATACTAAATTAACCTTGAAGAGGATTTCTCCAATTTTTAGCAATATGGTGTTTGCTAAGGCGATAAACTGCACAAGTTTATTTTGAGATGTTAATGTGTCTACATGTATACCAAGAAGGCAATTATCAATGGAGGGGCAAATTGCAGAACAAAATATTTGGGATACCAGTCTCAGCATTTGCTCCCAGATGTCCTGAACAGCTGGGCAGGACCACAAAATATGCAAGGACTCTTCTACCAGTTGACAGCCCCTAAAGCAGTACTCCCTCTCTAAGGGCCTCATTCAATTGCGATTTGGCCAATTGAATAAAGCTCTAAATAAGCACATAGCATATTTTTTTAAAGAAGTTTTTAGTTAGTGAAAAACTTGCTTTTGAATAGATGTTTACTAACTAAAAACTTCTAAAAAAAAAATATGTTGTGTGCTTATTTAGAGCGCAATTCAATTGGCCAAGTCGCAATTGAATGAGGGCCTAATTATCCAGGATAACCCTAAATGCCCTTTTTATTTAAAAATATATCCAATCCCTTTTTAAAGTTATCTGTTGAATCCGCTGTCACATCCTCCTTTGGTAGAGAATTCCACAAATTAACCACCCTTACTATGAAGAACCCTTTTATTTCTTTAAGGTGAAATCTTTCTACTTTTTTATCTCAAAGGATGTCCTCTTGTCAGTTGAAAACCTCTTGGCACAAAAAAGCTCACTTGACAAAGCCTTGTATTGACCCTGGATATTTTGATATAAGGTAACCATATCAACTCTCTAAATTCCTTTTTTCTAGAGAAAATAAGTTTAATTTGGTTAGTCTTTCTTCATAACTTAGCCCCTCCATTCCCTTTATTAGCTTTGTTGCCCTTCTCTGTACTTTTTCCAGCTCTAAAATTTCCTTTTTATGTAGTGGTGCCCAAAATTGTCCTCCATATTCCAAATGAGGGCGTACTAGGGATTTGTATAGTGGCATAATTATATTCGCTTCCCTTGCTTCTATACCCTTCTTTATACATGCTAATATTGTACTTGCCTTTGCAACTGCTGCTTGGAATTGAGCACTGTTACCTAGGTGGTTGTCCACGATACTAGCCAAATCCCATTCAATATCTGATACCCCTGATTTGCTCCATTAAGAATATAAATTGCATGGCTATTTTCCTTCCCAGATGCATAACTTTTATTTGTATTTCTCATCTGCCATTTAGTTGCCCATTTCTCTAATTTATGCTAATCCCTTTGGAGAGAAAGTACATCATTATCTGATTTAAATACCTTGCACAACTTAGTGTCATCGGCAAAAATGGAGACAATACTTTCCAATCCTACTTCTAAGTCATTAATAAATATGTTAAAATGGAGAGGACCTAATACTGAACCCTGAGGAACTCCACTTACCACATTAGTCCAATCTGAGTATGTTCCATTTACAACAACCATTTGCTTCCTGTCTTTTAGCCATCTCCCTATCCATGAGCAGATATTTACTGCAATTCTTGTTTCCCTTAGTTTGCTCAATACTCTCCCATGTGGCACTGTATCAAAAGCATTTGCAAAATCCAAAAATACTACATCCACTGAGTTGCCTTGATCCATGTTCCTACTAACCTCTTCAGAGAAACTAATTCGGTTTGTTTGACATGACCTTTGCCTAATAAATTTGTGTTAATTCCTACTTATAATCTTGTTTAAATAGACATGTTCTTGTATACTATCCCTTATTAATCCTTCTCAAAGCTTTCCCACTACAGGAGTACTTGGTTGCCAAATAATAGTATGGGGGGGGGGGGTAAAGTTGCTGATTCTCTATAAAAATCCAGATAGGTTGATGCTTGATTGAGTGAGCTATGGGATAAAAGCCAGTTGGGCGCCTTAATAGTACAGCCTAAGATAAGGGCAAGAGAGACCACATTGGGTCCTGTGCCTATACATTGTCTTCTTAGCAATATGCAGTGGTTTATTTGCCTAAATAAATATAAACATTTTATGTTGCATTCTTTCTAAATCTTGAATGTCCATTGGAATGGCCAACGTCCTAAATAAATAGAGGATTTTTGGTAAAACATCATTTTTTATGGGAATAATGCACCTTATCCAAGATATATGAAGTTTAGACCAGTTCTGTAAATCGGCCGCTAACTTTTGAAATAATGGGGGGAAATTTACTCTATACATCTCAGAGATCTTTCTTGTAATCCTGACTCCCAAATATTTGATGCTATCTGGAGGCGAAACAAATCTATAAAAGCGGTTGTAGGGTTTTAATATCGACCAGGTGCATCCCAACACCTAACGTCCCGGTCTTGTCCCAGTTAATTATTAGACCAGATCGCAAGCTAAACTCATTAATGGTTGACATTATATTAGGGATCGAAGAGACCGGGTTAGTTAGGGTGCATAGAAGATCATCCACAAACAGGGAGCATGTAAGGTGTTGGAAGCCTACCTCATGACTTCATATATCCGATTTGGATCTGATAGACTGAGCCAGGGGTTCGATAGCCAATGCAAATAATAATGGGGAGAGTGGGCACCCTTGTCTGGTCCCTCTTTGAATTTTGATATCAAGTTTGTGTGTTCCCAGTAGATCAAGGTTGGCTGATGGGTGGTGTTAGAGTGATTTAACAAGGTTAATGAAATGCGCCCTGAAGCCAAATTTGTCCAGGACTGAATAGACATAAGACCATTCAACAGTGTCAAAGGCCTTCTTAATATCCAGAGCAAATTGGAATATTAGATACTTGTGCTAAATGCAAAACATCCAGCGTCCTCCTTATATTATCTGCCGTCTGGAATAAATAATAGATTAAAGCCTGTTTTGTCTTTGTCTGGAAGAAAGCTGGATATTCTGCCCGCCATTATCTTAGCAAGGAGCTTGATATCTACGTTCACAAGAGAAATCAGACGGTAGTTTTTGGCCTCAAGGGGGTCCCTACCTTCTTTGGGCAAAAGGATCGAATCAGCCTGATTAAGTTCTGGGGGCATTTTATCACTGTTAAGAATCAAATTAAACAATTTACAGAGGCAAACTTTTTGTAGTATGAATTTGCGAAATCATCAGGCCCATGAGCTTTGCCGGTCTTGAAGCTCTTAATGGCTGCCTGATTTTCCACAACGGTGAAAACCAAATTAAGTACAGTTAAGTTTTGGCCTTAAAGGGATGGAATGTTGTATCTATCTAATTGAGATTGAATGGCGCCTGGATTACTTTGAAGGTTTGAGGAATAGATTGATTGGTAGAAATAAAAAATAAAAAAAATTGATTCACTGTAATTGAGCCATTAGCTGATCTAATCCTAGTAATCTTGGCCATGTTAAATTTAGTTTTAACATAAAATAAATGTTTAGTGCGCCGGAGGGCTTTCTGTGTTCTATTGAATAGGAGATTATCCAGTTCCAATCAATATTTATCAATCTTTCGACACAAATGTGCCGTGGGATTTAATTGATTTTGACGTTCTCAATTCCCTAATGCCTCCATAAGGACAAATTAAATCCCAAAGGGTCAGAACTTGGTGGCCCTCCCTTGACCAAAATTACAGTAACTTTTATTACTGAAATTGAACAAAATATCTGCAAATCTAGCAGTGCAACTCGTCATAGACAACCTATTCTCAGCTAACTAAGTCCATTCTGCACATTAGATCATTTCTACATACTGGACATAATCCGTATATATATTATGTCTTTAAACTGTAGATATGAAGCTCTATCAAACAACTGAGAGACAATCACAATAAACAACAAACAGCCGTCTAGAGGTAGTTGTGGTTACTGTTCTGCTCCAATATGCTCATATACCAGTCTCAGGATTGATCTGTTGTGGGACAAGATCCTTGCTTAGAAAATCTGCCCTGAGAGGGGTGCAGAGAATGGCTGACCCTGAGTGGGGAAGATTTCTTTGTCCGTTTAGGAGGCAAAACTTCCTGCAATTGCCTGGTGGGAAGCGACTTGGCTGTGTGGGTTTCATTCTCTACTGGCTCCTCTTCCGAAAGCAAGTGAAGACGTTTGAGAAGAGTTTGACAATCCTCCAGGGAATGAGTTGAATAGGAGCTGCCTTTAAACTGAAACAGCAAAGCAAATGGGAAGCTCCATCTGTATTGTATTTTGTGCCGGCTTCATCTCCATCCGCTTGGCCAAAGTGATATGGGAGAGATCGGCATATATTTTTTAGCATAGGGTTGTCCGGACCGTTAATAACAGGCATCTTTCTGGAGGCTGCTAAAATAAGATCCCTGGATCTTTGTCTCAAAAATGTAATAATAACATCCTTTGGTAAGTCCTGATTTATTGAGGCTCCCAGAGCCCTATGGGTTTTCCACTTCCCAAACTGATTCTGTTATATCCAGGATTATACTGTTTATGGTTGCTTTCAGATACTGCATAAGACCTTGAATTGCCCTGGGTACACCTCTGATCCTCAAATATGGCACCTTGAGATGTTCCCTAAACCCTCAAACTTCTCCTCAAGGATGGAAATGCGTGAAGAGTTTTGCAAGATCTCAGCCCTGTCTCTCTCCTGTGCTTCAACAATATGATCCGAGGTTCCTTCAAGCAGTTGGGTTCTTTGTCCCAAATCGCTAATGTCCTTTTTAAGAGAATCAACGTTTTTTATTAAATGGACCATTAACATTTCCTCAATCATTGCCATGGATTCAGCTGAAAGATGCATGTGTTGTTGGGTCGAGGCCACTGGTTGCCCCTCAGAGTCTGAATTATCTGATAGCTCTGATTAGGAAGCATGAGGCGGAGTGAGGTTTGCTTCTGGAGGTCCAAAGTGGCAAGTAATGATGCGCTTTATTAGGCTTTGCTGTACTAGAGGCCCCACAGTATCTGAGAGGTTCAATCATAAAATGGATTGGGCTTGATAGGCTGTCACTTGTCCTGACTTGTGTTCTCCCAGTATGCCTTCTAGTCTAGAAAACAGTCTCCAAAATGAGAAACTGGGTCCTGGTGTTCTATGAAATTAATAAATAATATAATTTAGAGCAGATTTTGTGGTTTTGCTGAATTTTTAAAGCTTTTTAGTGCTTGTTAGTAGGAGATGAGCTGGTTTGCTGCTGCTCTCTTCAGTTTCTGGCTCCTCCCCCACTAACTTCCTGTTTTAATGCATGAGCAGGGCCAACCAATCAGTTTCTCCTGCATAGGTCATGTGGTTCAGCTCCACACCAATCATATGGTTCAGCTTCACACCAATCAGTAGCTTGTTATTCTTTCAGAATATTACATGTTTTGTTTTTTATTTCTGTTTTTACAAATTTTAAATAAATGGAAATATTTTAGTAGTAAAAAAAAACAAGTCACGCCCAAGCTGGACGCCAACTTAAAGAGCAGCTTACAATCTAATTGTGAATTGAATCATAATATACATAAAAAAGTGGGTTGCGAGCTGGAGAAAGTTTGACAGAGTTTATTATAATGACCCCAACATAGTGGTGCAAAACAATCACTACATTAGTAAAGTTTAAAAAAGGGGGAACAAAAAACAAGCCATAAACAAACAAATATTTTATTGTCAACTGAACTGGCTGCAATTAAAAATAAAGACAATGTCTTATCTTATAGTTTACTGGAATGCATTGTTATAAATAATTAGACCACTTCGAAAGGGATTGAGTGAATAGCAAGCCTATGACCCACAAAGGGTCATCCTCACGGGAAGGGTCACTATTTGATGTCCCAAAGCTGGCTAATAAAACTATCATATGGTACAACAACAGCGCACCCCCATACATCTCTGCTCTCATCTCCAAATACTCCCCCACACGCCCTCTTCGTTCTGCTAACGACCTTCTTCTTTCTACCACTCTTGTCACCTCCTCTCACTCCCGCCTCCAGGACTTTTCTTGCGCTGCCCCTATTCTCTGGAACTCCTTGCCTCACTTCACCAGACTATCCTCCTGCCTTAAATCCTTCAAAACATCAATAAAAATGCACCTCTTTAAAGAAGCCTATAACCTTCCTCCCTAACATGCTCAGCACTACTTTCTCCATACTATACCACATACAAACTTTAACCTTTATATTGTAAGTCTGCGAGTTTCAATCCTGCGCGGTGCTTTAGGGAAAGCGCTATGGACACTGGATTCCAAGCTCAAAGACAGGGCCATCCACTCTTTGCAATGTGTGAATCTTTAACTTGTCATTGCCTGTAACTTAACTTATGTATAGCGCTACGGAATATGTTGGCGCGTTACAAATAAATGATAATAATAATAATAATAATAATAATAATAATATGGTAGAAGGAAACCCAAACTTCCGTAGACTAGCCTATTAACAGATGGTCTCTACATAACAATAATGTCACTCAGTATTTCCTGTAATTTTAAGATGAGACATTGTCTTTATTTTTAATTGTGGTGCAGTTCCATTGACAATAAAATGTATTAATTCATCTATTGTGTTGAATTATTACCATATATATATTTAATAAGTATAGTATTAAAGTTTCATAATAAAGCAAGATACTTATAATCCATATCCTTGTATAATATTTACATACATACATTTTTCTTGGTAATTATTGTAAATACTAAGCACCAAAAACTATACACAATCAATCGATTTCAAATACTACAAAGTACTGCATAAGCCAAGAATGTTATTTCCAATAAAGCTCACTGTAGACTGGATTTGCAACTATTTTCTTCTACAAAAAACTAAGTAGGACTTGTTATGATATGGCACCAGCTGAGTAATGGAACTTAATGAAAACATTGTTTTGTCTTCCAAAATGATTGGTTCCTAACTCTGAATGTGCCAGAGATATTTTAACAGTGCAGAAAAGCTGCATTTCCAGTACATTTATTAACCGTGACAGTAACTTTTTACTCAGTATAGAAAATAAGCATTTATTATTTTTTATATAATATCTCTAGATGTTTTATTTTCAAACTAGACCTATCTTCACCTATAGAAAGTCAAAATCTTTAGCATTTAGAAGAGGACTGAACTTTACTCAACAAATTCTATTGAATTTCTTTAATGCATGAGAGTCTGGTGGAAATGACTTAATGAGATGTGTGCACTGATATGCTAAAGTGTTCATTACGGTAATTTAACTTTGAAACCTCTGTGAAGCGAGGCAGATTTGTGATGCTTTATTGATGTGTCTGAGTATAATTTCAAAAGTCTTACAGAGAAATGGTCATTTTTTTAATGAGGCATTTGAATAAGCCCTTATCTCTTTTTTGAGGTAATGTTTCTTTTTTTTCAATTACAGTACATCTTTTAATTTTTAGATGAAGTACATCAGAGTGATCAATATAAATTATTGCAATTGAATACTTTTATTACATTTTGAAATGACTGATCAGGGGAAATTCTATTATCACTGTGACAATGGACATGGTACCCTACCCAGTGGCCAGGATTGAAACGAGCAGCAGCTAAGCTAAAATCTGCTGCCCATACTTTTTCCTTGCTTGCTCCCGCAGTGGGATATGTGCCCACGTTCAGTCTACAAATACTTGGGAAATTAAGATAAGGGATGAGACTTGTTGGCACCACAACCACACCGGGTAAATCCTCCTGCTGATATCAGCTTCCTGGGCCTTGGTTAATTAGTGTGGAGCGTGAAGGAGGTTTAAGTTGAGTATGTGGACATGCTGTTTGTTTTCCGTTTAATGTCTAACTGGCCTTTTGTTCAGCCCCTATAAAAATGTTTACCCATCCCCTATAAAGTCACTTCTGGTCAATTATTACAAGTGTGTACTTCGTTAACTCAGGGAAACTATTTTCTAAGACATTTACACTAATTAGTAGAGAGAATCTCTGTACGGATGACCTAACTGGTAGGAGTTCCAGATCATGTTGGTCTTGCTGGTCTCATATCGTGCCAATTACTATAAAAAGGTGACTTGAAACTCAATTTATCATTCATACTACAGAATTGGGTAGGTCCACTAGGGCTAGACAGCAATAGATTACTGCTATCACATTCTTCATGGCAGCAGCCTGTAAGGGTCCTCTTTTCTGTGTCATCCCTGGGTAGCAAACTTTGCATCCTCCCATGAGATGTGGTCACTTTTGCTCACCACGTGCTTCATTCCAGAGTGATGCACAGCAATATTGAACAAGGTTATGTCATCCTAGTGTGAAGGAAGCAAAATGTAAGTAGTTGTTGAAAATCATGACGGTGGCAGAGCAGCTACTAATTGTCTTCAGTCTTGATCCACCTTACCTGAGCAAGAACTTATGTATGTAGGGTGTGCTTCTACCATTTTTTATACTTCCTGGCTTTAACTTTATCCTATGACCCCCAAGTATTGCTTTAACCTCCTGCCAGTGACCTCAATTTCTGGCATCAGCCCCTTAACTTAGAGTGGAATTTGACTAACCTCCAGTCTATCTGACCAGGACCCAGGTCCAGGGGCTGGTCTCTACGTCTATCTTTCTCCTGTCCTTCAAACACCAGGAGCTTCAAAATAATGAATTATCCTTTTCATGATGATGTCTCATGATATGTTGTCTAACTCTCCACACACTTTCTTACTTAAAGCAGTACCTTTCACACAAACAACAATAAACAGTAATTGTTAATGCTACTCCATCCTCACCTTCTTCAGTCACCTCATCTTAGATGTCTGCTGCCAGGCCCTGGTCTTGGACTCTGGATCAGATCTGGACCTTGGTTCATGGATTGTCCTATAAGCCCTGCCTCTGTCCAATGGTTACATTCTGATACAAATGTATGCTTATCATTTTATTATATTCACTGAATGTCTGATTTCAATATTTCATTGAAGCAGCAATTTAAGAATATTTTATCTCACATATTTTCTTAAATGGATATAAAGCTGTCAATGGCAGATACAGTAAGTCTTGCACTTACCTACTTACAGTGTTTATTGGTTTCAAAGGTTCCTGTGTCTCTCTTCCCCTCCTCCTCTACTTACTCTGTGTCTCTATTCCTCTCCTTACCCTGTGTCTCTCATCCTCTCATCTTCTCCTTCCCCTGTGTTTCTCTCCCTCTACTTCCCCTGTGTCTCTCTTCCCCTCCTCCTCTCTTTCCCTGTGTCTCTCTTCCCCTCCTCCTCTCTTTCCCTGTGTCTCTCTTCCCCTCCTCCTCCTCTCCTTCCCCTGTGTCTCTCTTCCCCTCCTCCTCCTGTCCTTACCCTGTGTCTCTCTTCCCCTGTGTCTCTCTTCCCCTGTGTCTCTCTTCCCCTGTGTCTCTCTTCCCCTGTGTCTCTCTTCCCCTCCTCCTCCTCTCTTTCCCCTGTGTGTCTCTTCCCCCCTCTCCTTACCCTGAGTCTCTCTTCCCCTCCTCCTCTCCTTACTCTGTGTCTCTCTTTCTCTCCTTCCCCTGTGTCTCTTCCCCTTCTCTTCTCCTTCCCCTGTGTCTCTCTACCTCTCCTTCCTTCTCCTTAACCCTCTCTCTCTCATGGGGTTCAATACAGGCCCCTATAAGCCCTTCATTAACCCTCATACTCATGGGGGTCAATACAGACCCCCATAATCCATTAATTAACCCTGTCACTCATGGGGGTCAAAACAGACCCTCATAAGCCCTAAATTAACCCTTTCACTCATGGGGGTCAATACAGACCCCCATAAGCCAATAATTAACCATCTCTATCATGGGGGTCAATACAGACCCCCATAAGCCATTACTTAACTCTGTCACTCATAGGGGTCAACACAGACCCCTATAAGCCCTTCATTAACCCTGTCACCATGTCACTTAATCTAAATTAACACCCCTCTACACTAACTTATTAACACCTACACTACACTACCTACCTACCCCCTAATAAAACCTGCACCACACTAATTACAGAAAATAATAAAACCTAAGTCACAGAAAATAATAAATCAACATTACAGAAAATAAAAAAACCTAAGTCAGAAAAAATAAAAATTCAACATTACAGAAAATAAAAAAAAAACTACATTAAACCCCTCTCCCCCCGCCCACTACAGAAAATAAAAATGACACACCTGAAAAGGAAATACATACACTACATTACAACACAATACAAATAAAATAAAATACAATACCCCCTATCTAAAATATATTAAATCCTATCTAAAATATACACATACCCCACTATCTAAAATACATTAAATACTATCTAACATACATACCCCACCTAAAATAAAATATTAAAGACCACTTACCTTTGCAGATGTCCCTTCAGATCACTAACTTAGGGGGGGGGGGGAAATATTACAACACATTTACATACAATAAATAAACATTCTAAATATTCTAAATATTTAACTCACCTTTCCAGCATGTCCCCATCCTTCTTATTTTCTTCTCCGGTGTGGCCCCTGTTAAAAATAAACATTACATTACTACAATATACACACACACACACACAAAAAGTAATATAAAAATAATATACATTGAACTTGCGCTGATGCCTCCAGCCAATCGCCCTGTGGGGGAGTATCCCATTGTGATTGGCTGAAGGCAATAAAGCCTTCTGATTGGTTTAAAAAAAGATTGACAGGTGCATTAGCCAATCAGAAAAGGATATGGGGGTGTATCCCATTCTGATTTGCTGAAATTTGATTGACAGCATTTTCAGCCAACCAGAAGGCGCCATTGCCAATTTTATTCCGGAAAAGTCTCTGGGAGGCTCATATATTTCATTAAATATACATATTTAAATATAGTTACAATAACAAGAATATGAGCTACTCTTTCTATCTAATGGTGAAATTAGATCCCTAATTCAGTGTGAGCATTGAGAAGAAATACTGAGTAGAGATGGTAATAGCTATAATTTTTCATACAACAAACCCCAACCATGCACCCATGGCAAAGGTTCATAACAAGCCACAAAAACAATGACTGCATCTCGGCCCTTTGCAGCCCCATAAAAGTTTAGTAAATCTTGGGCTATTCTCCTGAAACAGTCTCCATACACACGCAGACATTTGTCAATGTGCAAGAGCAGAGGGTTAGTTGTTTCTCTTAAAAACACTATCTTGAAGACTTATAGCACCCTTACGGCCATATATATCAAAGATGGATATTGATCTAGCTTGAGATAAATATCACTTAGAATGATGTTATTTTAGAATTCTGATCCATCATTCTGTCTGAAATATGTAGCTACTTGAAGAATTAATATTGTCGACTAGCTTTGCATGAAGCCATATTTATCTCCCATGTGATGCGTATCAGAATTTGATAAATATCGCCATAAGCCTGTTGCTATCTCTACGAATAATCCTGGAGAAAAAGCATGTTATCCATGTACAATCTATTAAATTATTTTATTAGGAAATGGAATAAAAAATATGTAGGCTGGAGATACCAGATGTTGCTATTAAACAGATGCATGTGGTCTCTGCATATATTAACAGCATCATGACGGGAATTCACCATCTTAAATAAAATGTTATATTAGACTTTTGACTTTATTTAGATCATGTACCCAGCATGGGATAATGGGAAAGGATGTTTTGAGTCCCTAAAGAAAACCTGTTTTACTAACACTTATACAATAATGGTTATATAAATGTAAATACACTACAAGTAGTATTAATTGAATAAGGCCAACATTGTAAGCGTCCTTTCATATACCTGTGTCTTCCCTCTGCATCCACATTTATTTCTGATTGTCCAGGTTGCACTGTGGTAAATTAGAAGGATGCCCATGTTGTTGGCACAGAGTGCATCATCCCAGAAAGATAGAAGTCAGGATGTATAAGATTGACAGTCAGCGTAAATCATGGTGGTAGAGGTTCCGCTATGCCAGCCTTGCCCTACATATGTATCATAGATGTGCATCAGTTATTGTTCTCGATTTTTTGGCCTTGAATTAATTTGGTGACCCCCAACTATCCAGTTGATCACCACCAATCTAGACCTCCTATTTGCCTTATTGAACATCCGGTTTGCCGGAAGTCCAGATTTTTGGTGAGTGCCCCCCAACCTTGATATTTGCTGCCAGACCATTTCTCCTGTTGAGGAACCGCCATTATAACATCCACTGGCTACACTTACTATTTATGTACATAGCAATTCAGTCCCCAGTAAATTCCCTCTGCAAAGAAATCAATGTTGACCGCTGAAGTCATTGACCAATCAAACAAAACATGGCTGAGAAATACCTGACTGCTTTGATATTCTGGAATATTTATAATGCGCCAATATATTCTGCAGCGCTATATATAGGACGAACAAAAGATAAAAACATTAGTAATACAGATTAAATGCCCTGTTTTGTTCTTAGAATCTTGCATACAGAGGACTTTTTTCAAGCATCCTATACAAATAAAAACTCGCAAACTTACAATCTAAGGGATATGGAAGGTGTTAGATACATTGTGCATATTAAGTATGAATGTGATGAGCTTCATTAAATAGATTTGTTTTAGTGAGGGTTTGAGGGACTTCAGACAGAAGGAAAGTCTAGTGGAATGAAGTCCAATGAACTCGGGCAAAACGAGAAAAGTCCTGAAGGTGGGAATGAGAGGAGATGAATTTTTGTTGTGTCTTGTGTAAGATAGTGACGTACTTTGGAGATATTTTTTAAATGAAATAGACAAGATTAGTCGAATGAATTTATAAGAGGAATGAAAGAGAGGGCATGATCAAGAAGAACCCCAAGACAATGGGCTTGGGAGAAGGGAGCGGTAATTGCATTGTCAACTGTGAGAGATATTTGAGGAATGGATGCTGTAGTAAAGGGTGGAAAAATAAGGAGCTCAGTTTTTGACATGTTAAGTTTCGGATGGTGAGTAGACATCCAGGAGGAAATGCGAGAGCGGCAGTTAGAAACTCGGACTAGAATAGAGGGAGATAGATCTAGTGTTGAGAGGTAGATTTGAGTGTCAAAAATATTTTATTAAGGTTTCAGGTGAGGAAGTATAGATGGAGAAGAGGAAAGGGCTGAGGACTGAACCTTAGGGTACATCAACAGGCATAGGGTGAGAGTGGTGCCAGAAACAGAGACACTACATTTTCAACAGTGTAAGTATGATGTGAGCCGTGTAAGAGCAGAGTCATGGAAGCCAAGAGAGAAGAGAATTTGTATTAGAAGAGGATGGTCATCTGTGTTAAAGCCAGTAGAGAGATCTAGGAGGATTAGAATAGAAAAATCACCAATTGACTTGGCGGTGAACATGTCCTTAGTAACTTTTGTGAGAGCTGTCTCTGCGGCGTGATGGGGTCGGAAACTGGATTGAAAGGTATCAAAAAGGAAAATAGGAGAAAATAAAAAAAAATAAAAAAAACAGTTTCAGTAAACAAAAAGTATCTGCCAAATGTGAAGAGGCTCTCTCCAATAGTCTATAAATAATTTGGGAATAATGAACACTGAAAGGTTTCATATCCATCTGCTACCCTGCAGTGTCATTTTAAGCATCGTTTCCATGCCCACCCAGTACACATATTATAACTTCCTGAATTGTTGCTTTAGTAACATGCAGTGACAGGAAAAGGTCTAGTTAGCTGACAACCCTTCAACCGAAATGTATTATATTCCAACTTGTTGATATCCATTGCAGCAATCAGTGGCTTATGAAAAAAAACGTTCTTTACTATTTTTCTGTATTTAAAGGCACACTGCACATAGTTTTTTTTTTTTTCAGACACTCCCTATCAAAAGAAAAATAATTCACAAAATATTATTGCAAAAATCATATTACAGAATTAGGGATGCTATGAAGTGGTTAGGTGATTTGAACGGTAAAGGATTTCTGTACATACTGATCAGCTGCATTTAAACATGGAGTCAAGAAGCAGAAACAATATTTTATTTTGAGTTTCATGAGATTTCATACTGATGGCTGGCTCTACCATAAGGGTTAATGGCCAGGCGCCCGCTTGTAAAATGCATCTCACATCAAGACTGAGAACCCTGTCCATTAGCAACCATACATGCATTAGAATAAGTAACTAAATAGATGACTCAGCACAGTCTTGTTGGACTTTCTATGACCTCTATTGATGTAGAACTAGTGCCTAAAGTGATGCCACAGAGTTAGTACATGACTTTACAAAGAAGAAGGCATGCGTGTAATAAATACACTCCGATTCTATTTCCTCTACAGCATCTATTTCCTCATGTTACTGGTATATAGAGTGGCATAATACTGCTATCCTATAGTATTTTGGTTTGTTAAAATCACATATATAGTTGTGAGCATGCGGGGTGTTGCTAACACTGCGGCCCCCGAAGCGAGGGCCGCAGTTGCTGGCATGGAGCGCCGAAGGCGCTCCTTGCCAGCAACTGCGGACCTCACAAAATTTACGGAGTTACGAAACAAAAATACAAGATGCATTACGACTCATTATGACCTCCCAAAAAATGCCCGGAACCTGCGCACATGAAAACATGAAAGACACAATAAATACACACAACAAATACATAAAAAGCTTACCTACAGCAAGGGGGGGCAACCAGGACCTCGAAAACTGAAGTTACACTTCAATTTACCTCCAAATAAAAGAGTTTAGACACCCGAAAATCCCCTAAGCAAGAGAAAAAATGGACCCAGAAAAAAACGAAAACGAGGCTACAGCACTCTAAAGACGCAAAACACCACCAAACACCTACAGATTTTCCGAAAACGATGTACGAGATCCGAAAACAAGGACGCAACCCACGCGACCCGAAAAACATTAGAAACACAATAAATACACACAACAAACACATAAAAAGCTTACCCACAGCAAGGGGGGCACCCAGGACCTCTGCAAGTGAAGTTACTCCTCGATTTAAGTCCAAATTTCGGAGTTTAGACACACGAGAATACCCTAAGTGAGAGAAAAAATGTCCGCCGAACAAAACGAAAACGAGGCTAAAGGACTCTAAATACGCAAAACACCACCAAACACCTACGGATTTTCCGAGAATGCCGGACGACATCCGAAAACAAGGACGCAAAATCTGCCACAGCCGCATACCACACATTAGCCGCCATTTTAGAACACTAACTTATACAATCCGGAAGTACACAGCTACGCTAACGATTTGGTCTCGCGCACGCACACTATTACACTGCACACTGCACACATTCATGACGCTTACACAGCAGCTCCACACCACTAATGCTGCAGCAACATGAAAACAGATTGCCAGCTCTTCAGCACAATGCTTCCTGCATATATTACTTCACAATAGGTAAAGTATATTAATTTCTTATTTTATTAATTATTCATTCCCATACCAAAAAAAAACACCAACGCTGCTCATAGCACACACAAACAACCAAGAGGCTCGCAATGAGCGACGAAGGATCTTAAAACACCAACAAAATTAATTTCGCACACAAACAACATTACCTGCCTTACAATCTTATTGCCGTCATTTTTTGACGGGCAAGTCGCTAGTAAAATATAACCGTGACTTTAACCCATTTTTCATTTTCCTGTACTTCTATGCAATTAAGTGTATATTGAAGTTTCTTGGACTATGAATGCATCTGAGGAATGTAAGAAAAAAAACATTTGCATGAAAAAATACAAAAGTAAACATTAATAAACTTACCCTAAATTTGCAAAATTTCTTCATTTTTCAGGTAGTTGATTTTGAGAATGAAGGCCCCTAAAAATCAAAGTTAAATTACCATAATATTCAGTTTTAGTTGTCGCCGATCAGAGGCAGGTATAACAATGTATGTGTTTCAGGAGGTAGCCGTGATACTGACAGCTGATTGGCTACAAAACAACTCCACACAGTTAAATGGCTAGGGCACCCTGCCTACATAGGTGTTTTGGGGGTGGAGCTCACCCAAGAGATTTTACATGTACTTTTAATTACAATTATACAGGATTCCTCAATTAATATGAAATGCTCTCTCAGACAAAGTAAAACACATGATATATATATATATATATATATATATATATATATATATACCCAGGTAAATCATTTTATCTGGGATTGTGGGAGGGGCCCTCTCCAACGGGGAGAGGTGGTGGAGACGTAGGTAAAAGGTAGCGGGAGGCGTGCCGGGTGGCTACCAGACATCCAGCCTGCTCAGAGGGCCAGATGAGTCTTTGCGCGAAGTCAAGGACTGCTGATACGCCTGGGAACAGCAGCAATAGCTAATGAAGCCACTAGCGGCCTGAAAGTGAGTCCCTGAGGGGAGGGAAAAACAGCTGGGATTAGCAGCGACTGCGGAGGAGACTACTGGAGGTAAGGCATAATCTGCAATACATAGAATAGACATCAACGGCAATGCACAGGGAGGCTGGTGTAGCCCTTAGGAGAAGGCGTGATTGCAGTGGTGCCTAGCGAAGGCTGATGTAGGGCTTGCGAGTGTGATTGTACCTTGTGAAGTCGACTAGGACTATGAAAGAGTGATTGAGGTGGTGCCTAGCAAAGGCGGGTATAGGATTTTTTGGACGTGACCAGAAAGGGCTGATTAGAACTTGTGGAAGTGACAGAAGTGGTGCCCATAGAGGCCCGATTACAACTTATGGAAGTGACAGAAGTGGTGCCCAAAGAGGCCCGATTAGAACTTATGGAAGTGACAGGAGTGGTGACCATAGAGGGACGATTAGAACTTATGGAAGTGACAGGAGTGGTGACCATAGAGGGCCGATTAGAACTTATGGAAGTGACAGGAGTGGTGCCCAAAGAGGCCCGATTAGAACTTATGGAAGTGACAGGAGTGGTGACCATAGAGGGCCGATTAGAACTTATGGAAGTGACAGGAGTGGTGACCATAGAGGCCCGATTACAACTTATGGAAGTGACAGAAATGGTGACCATAGAGGGCCTATTAGAACTTATGGAAGTGACAGAAGTGGTGCCCAGAGAGGGCCGATTAGAACTTATGGAAGTGACAGAAGTGGTGACCATAGACGGCCGATTACAACTTATGGAAGTGACAGAAGTGGTGCCCATAGAGGGCCAATTAGAACTTATGGAAGTGACAGAAGTGGTGCCCAAAGAGGTCCGATTAGAACTTATGGAAGTGACAGGAGTGGTGACCATAGAGGGCCGATTAGAACTTATGGAAGTGACAGGAGTGGTGACCATAGAGGCCCGATTACAACTTATGGAAGTGACAGAAGTGGTAACCATAGAGGGCCTATTAGAACTTATGGAAGTGACAGAAGTGGTGCCCAGAGAGGGCCGATTAGAACTTATGGAAGTGACAGAAGTGGTGACCATAGACGGACGATTACAACTTATGGAAGTGACAGAAGTGGTGCCCGGAGAGGGCCGATTAGAACTTATGGAAGTGACAGGAGTGGTGACCATAGAGGGCCGATTAGAACTTATGGAAGTGACAGAAGTGGTGACCATAGACGGCCGATTAGAACTTATGGAAGTGACAGGAGTGGTGACCATAGAGGGCCGATTAGAACTTATGAGAGCATAAGGAGGGTAGAAGTTAAGTAAATCTGGAACAGAAACCACAAACATACTGCTACCTTGGACATGGACAAAGGCATAGACAGGTAGATTAAGACCCAGATGTATAGAAGGAAAACGTAAGGAAGTCAGGAAAACCATGAGAGGAACCATTGCTCTCCGGCGATAAGAGTGCCCTCGCAGGCAAGAAAAAATGAGCCAGAATCTGCACGGCAGGAAATATAGAAACCTGCAAGCAAAGAAGTTACAAGGAGATATGCACAGAAGCTGAAATGAGAGCGCTAAGAAGGGCCAAGAGAAGCGAATAAACAAGGGACAGGCACAGTAAGGTGACAGAGAACTTAGAAGTATTCTGGAGGTTACAGACTCAGAATGAGCTGCGGTGCAAACAGGAAGTGCTTATAAAGGAAGAGGCGGGGCAAGAGAGGGACCTGGCCATATATAAAGCTACAGAGAGCCCCGCCTATGGAAGAGGCGGCGGCGAGAGAGGGACTTGACCATATATAAAGCTGCAGAGAACCCCACCCATGGAAGAGGTGGGGCAAGAGAGGGACCTGACCACAAATATATATATACAGTATATATACACACATATATATATATATATATATATATATATATGTATATGTATATCTATCCATTTATTTACTATAAACTGTACAGTGGAGCCTTCTATCAGTCTTTTGTACACCATAAATTAAATGATTGTTGTGGTAAACTACCTCTGAACAAAATCTACTACACAGACTAGGAACCGGGCCCAAACTGAACAGAGCGAGTAACCTTGAAACAGTGCTGTCTGTGGGGAGATGTTCTGCCTTGTGCATAATCCATCCTGGGCTTTGCTTAAAGCTGTGCAATACAGCCGGCATGTTTGAAATGGTATTTTGATTAAAGAGAGAAGCTATTGTGGGCACATTTATTTTAGATGTTAAAAATATAAACACAAATGTACTATTTATTTACTATGTATATATATATATATATAAGCCTGTTCATATGTACTACGTAACCCTCCATTAGTCCATTAGGTACATTTCATGATTAAAACTATCAATTGAAATATTTAAAATATATTTAAATAACATTGTATTGAAAGCTGTCCACCCGTCAGTATTTTTTACCATTTATTCTGTGCTAAACTCAAAATTCCATTTCTAGATTCTTGTAGAGGGAAACATTTGGTTCTATCAGAATCTTCTTTTTTTAGCCGTCACGTCCAACCTTTCCTGTTATATTTTTCTCCCCAGGTGCTACATACCATGTAATACTCTCTTTGTGCGACTTCTCCAAATAATATAAACAAACTCTGGTTCCTAGCAAATGATAGTTAGAAAACGCGGACGCGGCGGGCTCTCCAGCGGTTAAACGCGGCTGGCTCATGTCCATTTAAAAATTGTGATCATTTAGAGGCAGGTTATCTGCAGAGAGAGCTCCGAAAGCTCTATATTTCATGGTAGGCAGAGACGATGTCTCTTTAATTTGCAGCTATCAATACCTCCAGAAGAGCGTGCACATAACGATTTTCCTTCTCACATCCACTTGCCAATTTAAATGTTTTTCACAAATTACAGGCAACACAAAAAAAAAAGAGAAATTGAAAAACAACTACGCGCCACAATGGGAAGCGGACGCCGGATCTACGGGGAAATAGATTCTCACAGTAAGTTATTTGTAGATATCATAGAGGGTTTTGGGCGTCAGGATGCAATGCTATCATTAATACATAGTGTTTGTCTCTGCATTAAATCCTTCCAAACATGTTAAGGACGGGATTTAAACCTTCACGCCGGATTCACTGCTTGATAAGATGGATTTAAGACATTGCTGTATTATTAATGCTGTCGTTTGTATAGACGGGCAGCCCCCATTAGTTAAGGCCGCGGGCAAATCCGTGCCAGGGTATTGTAGGTGGAGAACAATATCAGATTATGTTGTGAGGATTATGCCAAATGAACATTAAAGGCTACTCCTACACTGCATATTGTTCAGCATTGTGCTGGATTTACTAAGCTACACAATACCGCACAAAGGACTACTGATTTCACAAACGTAAAAGAACAAATATACACAAAGTTTACATTTTTATCTTTTATATTTTTAATGTGTCTGTTTCTTGCTCAGGAAGATGTGTCATTGTAAAGTTTGCATTAATTATAATAAAAGCACTGGCAGTTTTGGCTGTCACATTCAATTTAAACTCTCCTTATGCATCAAAACGTTATAATTTATATTATATTGTTGTTTAGTCATTCAGTCACGCCCGACTCTTTGTGACCCTATGGACCGCAGCATGCTGGGGATATCTCTCAGTTACTGCCTCTCTGAGCTCCATCAAGTTCATGTTCATTGCTTAAGTGACATAATCTACTCATCTCCGCCTCTGCCGTCCCCTTCTTCTTCTGATAAGGACACAAAATATTACATCACACATAATAGTTGTCAAACTGCGCTTTGTCGTCACACTTGAGAGCCGTTTGCGTCCCAGAGGGCTGCAATTGCTCCGAGCCGGTGAGGCATTGAAGCAAGCAGGACTTAGGCTGAAATTAGCGCCAAAGGCGCTCCCGTGTGCCTCATGAAGCGAGGTGAGCAGTTGAAGCATTGAAGCACGCGGGACTTAGGGCGAATGCACTCCTACGAACCTTGCAAAGCAAGGTGAGCAGTTGAGGAACGCAGGACTTAGATAAAAAATTCCGACCTTGGAAAAATACAAAGTTAACGGCCGTACCGCGGAAATAAAAAAAAAAACAAGATAAATTATTTTAAAAAATTAGAACAAACTCACACACAGCACAGGGGGAGAGCCAGGAAGTGAGGCTGCAAGCGATTTTAAACCTTATTTGCCATTTTTGTAACTCTAAAATCGTCTAAGTGAGAAAAAAAATGGCGGACGAAAAACGTAAAAAAATATGAAAATGCATGAAAACGAGGCTGAGCAAAGTCAGGTACGCGGGACTTAGAAAATACACAACAGCAAAGACAGTAACACTTACACCAACAACGCCAGGCACGTGGGACTTGGGTGATCCTACATGGTATAGCTCACAGCTTCAGTGAGGTACACAAGCCCCTTCACCACGACAAGGAGCAATCCTGAAGAGGCTAGTACTATAGACACATTATATATCTACAGGGAGTGGATCTTTGTAGGGACTATTTGGAAACAGAGATTTTGAGCACTTATTAATAAAATGACATTTAGATACAAACACACACTTAGTTTTTTTAATATTAAAAACAGGGAACCCTCCATGTCCTTTTAAAGCACCATTGTGGTCCTTTTTTATAATATAATGAAATATTTTGTCCATATTGTCATAAGCTAACAAATTGTCCCTGTAAGGGTCTGCCCTCTGCAGCATATGCAGATACAGACCCTGTAGGGCTGGGTGTGCAGTGTCTCATTCTAACCAATCAGTGACCATCTCTCTGGAAAATTCTGCAACATGCTGCTGAGACGTGGTCCCTGATAGGCTAGGACACTACACTGTACATCCAGCCCAACAGAGTCTATGTCTGCATACACTGCAGTGGGCAGACCCATACAGGGACTATATTTCATGATTTTTAGGCAGTAAAGACAAAGCTTATAATCACTTCTTAATAATATAAAGTACATGTCAGTAAATAGATACCCAGGGATACTATATATATTGTAACATCCAGGAACCTCCATATCCTTTTATGTCAGTGGCTCTCAACAGTCAGTCCTGGGTCTAATGTAGGGGAGGGATGGATTAGGTTTGATGAGAAGGGATGAAGAAAGCCTAAGTGTACAACTAATATTAGCGATAATTATGGACAGACTGTTGAGGGAAATAAATATCAAGGATATAAGAGTATCAAAATGGTGGTTAGGCGGTTGGTATACATGACTGCTTAAAAACACAGCTTATAAACACTTCTTTATAAAATAAGTACATAAAAAGAAATAGATAAACAGGTATATTTGTTGTTGTTCAGTCCTTCAGTCATGTCTGACTCTCGGTGACCATATGGACGTACCATGCCAGGCACATCAATCTGTGTTTCTGGTTGTGCTTATCCATATGGTTTTCTTGGCAAAGATACTGGATTGGGTTGCCAGTTTCTTCTCCAGTAGACAACAATTTGTTTGACCTTTCTGCTATGACCTGCCCATCTTGGGTGACCCTAAATGGAATAGCTTACAGCAGGGGAGGAACTACCAGTGGTGCAGTGCACCAGGGCCCATCTCTTGGAGGGGGGGGGGACAGAGCTGAGAATTTTTTTTTTTGCATTTTTTTTTTTTTCTGTAGCTCATTCTACCGAAGCTCCAAGAGGTGGCAGTGTGGAGCAGGTCAGCACACTGGGGCTGGATGACAGCAAAGAACAGGGGGTGGGTTCTGTGAGGTGGGTGCTGAGAGGGGTTGGGTGCTGTGCGGAGGTGGATGCTGGGAGGGACTGGGTGCTATGTGAAGATGGCTACTGAGAAGGACTGGCTGATATGTAGAGATAGTATATGTATAAATGTGTGCTTCATGCAGGCCGGAGGTAAGAGAATAGGAGCAGCTATAAAAAAGGTCTTGGAGGGAGCAGCTATGGGAAAGGGTCTCAGAGAGAGGTGCAATTGTGAGAAGAAGTCTTAGGAAGGGGGATGTTATGGGAAGGGGTCTTGGGGAGGGGCTCTAAGTAAATTGGTACATGGGGGGCCCAATGCAAAAATTTTTTTACAACCCACCCCTTTGAGGGTGGGTCAAATTTGTTTTTTGCACCTGGGCTCTCCATGCTCTAGCTTCACCATTGGCTCACAGCTTCATTGAGGTACACAAGCCCCTTCACCGGAACAAGGTAGAGATCCAGAATGGGACAGGTATATTATATATAGTATATTATTATATGGTCAATAGTACTTTAGAAAAAACTTCCCATGATGTGAGCTGTAAACAACCTCCCAACAATAGTATCTATGCAAGTGAGAAGAATAAATGCATTTCTTGAGAAAATCTTAATTTTCTCAGACTAGCAACAAATACAAAATAGTGGAATTGTTCTCTTATAATATATATAATCTAAATATAATGTATTCAAATCAGTGCCATAGTAAATACAGTAGTATCACCCACTTAAGATTCTCATGATCCCCTGGAAGATAATCTGCCAATCCCAAGGAGCCACTACTTTAAGGAATTCAAATAAACAGCAAAAAATACCTACAAGGAAGAATGGAGACATACGATAAGTGGTTTTATGTTGTCAATTTGCTAACCTAACACTATAAGACATGAATTATAAGATCCAAACTCTTTTGACTGTGAAATGGAAGGAATCAAACTTCATGGAATTCATTGTCTTGCACGTTTCACGGACAGTTGCACAAACTCTACTCTTTTTTTTATGACTCATTTTGTTAAACTTGACGAACGCTTCACAAAATCCCTGCCTGCTTTTTAAATGCTTTGCAAATGTTCAGATAAACGAGAAAAAAAAAAAATAACCTATTTCTCGGACTGAATCGGCGCCAAGACGGACTCTTTGCAGCACCGTGCAATAAAATATTGGAAAGAGGACATTTTTGAAGATTACATGTGACATCGGGCATGTCATGAGCCCTCTCAGAACTGGATTAAAGGAAGGGGAACTGTCTGCTTATTTTTCGGAAAATGGATTCTGTTAAAGAATAGTTGTTAAAGCTAAAAAGCCAAAAGAAAAAAAGGTCTGATGTCAACTTCTAAGTCTGTGCTCGCTGAGATTGTGTCTGGGAGGTTTTGTTCCACTCTTTGATCAAAGTCTGTATGTGAAGCACAAACTGTATGTATTGATATTTATCTATTTATTACCTTCCCTAAGCAATTTAGAAGCTACATTAATAAAGTCACCATATCAACGTGCAGACTTTTGCTCCAGCAGTTCTTTAGCACAAGAACTGAAATAACATATTTATAGTATGACTTTTTAATGATCTAGGAATGAAAATGGTCATAGTCTTTATTAAAAAAGTGGGCAAGAGTTATCCAAGGGGTCTATGTGAGCCACAGACTCTGCAAAGCTTTTTTTCCCCTAGTAGGACTGCAGGGGTTAACTTTCCTTCTCAGTTTATTAGCTGTACCTGGGAAGACCCGATTTAAGACTGCTCCTGGAGTATGGGAGGGGGCTGCTCATGGACTGATTGTTTGCAGTTTGTCTGAGATGGAGAAAGGCACATGGAGTGAGTCAGCAGCCTGCAGCTTGTGACCCTTTGAAGCAGAGTGGAGATCTGAAAATCTGAAGAAATTACAGGACAGTGATTATA
The DNA here is from genome assembly GCA_027410445.1 of Discoglossus pictus. Lineage (NCBI taxonomy): Eukaryota > Metazoa > Chordata > Amphibia > Anura > Alytidae > Discoglossus > Discoglossus pictus. The sequence goes on along the minus strand of CM050171.1, from coordinate 11,762,450 downwards.
TATATATCGATATATAATATATATATATTTTTTGCACCATCCAGGTTTAGCTGGATGACAGCTGGTTAGTGAGGAAACAGTTTATTGCTTAAGGTAGTGTTTCAGTGGAAGCTAAGCGTATTATTTTCATTGATTTGTTTTGTTTGTTACTTTTGTATCTCTGGCTAAATACCAGTAAAACTTGGAAAAGTATATACTGCATTTTTTTTATTGTGTCCTCTATCAAAATATCTGAAATACAAACCAATTAGCTTTTATATGCATTTATCTTTCAGCAAATTCAACCATTTTGGTTTTGGCTTTTCTACTTCCACAGGTGGTACAAGACATTAACTGCAGAGGAATTGCTTACACAATGGAAACATTGTAGCTTCAAATAACAGTAATTTTAATAAGCAATTAGTGTATTTTAGTAGACAGCGCTTGTACTTGAAGGATGCCATGTTTGTTTCTTCCACACTCCTTACAGATAAGATTTCAGCACAGAAAGCTTTCCCTCCCCACCTTACACGCTCACAACAGACAGCATGCAAGTATAGTTACAAGTCTTGCAGGCCCTGCTCTGTAACCACCTATTTGCTTCTTGAAAATGAACTACAACTATTATGGCAGCTTCCATGCCCATGTAGAGTTTGCTAAAATTAAGATTTTTTTTTTGGGGGGGGATATATTTTTATCCTCATAGCTGCAAATTGTGTTAGTTTGTTGCATTCTGCAGTGGTTCTTTTTTACATCTATAAACTGAAACTAGTATGAAAATATTTTTTTTATCTTAATTTTATATTTGTATTTTTGAAAATACAAATTCCCTTCTTCCTAGCACTGTTATCTCAGATTCAGAATCTGTGATGACGTATCTTGATCTTAGGGGCTTGCTTTGGTTCTCCAACATAGTCCATATTGGTGCTTCACATTACTAGGTTTATATGTAAATGAATGTTTGCCGTAGCGATGTTCTTCGTCTTGATGCACATCTTGTTTCACAGTACGGTAGAGTTTTATGGTTGTCCTCTGGGTAAATATTATTCTTTGAGTTGGAAAGGTTAGGAGGTTGCTTGTAGCCTATAATAGATGATTCTGGGAATACTGTTTTAAGTTATTCACCTTTGAAGAGCAATATCTACAGATCCTTGACAATAGCTTTGAATTCTTCGAGAAATACAATTTCATATGTTATTCCCAGGAAGCTGAAAGTTCAGTTCCCAAACTACAGAAAGTCATCATGAAACATCTACAGCCACCACTCTCCAAAGTGAAATGGCTTCAAAGAGCACCTCTGCATGTCCACCGGAGAGCCTTCAAGAAACCTCCGAAACATATGAAGGAACAGAGTAAAATCTTTTTGAAATAAAAATATACTGAGACAAAGTTGAAACACCTGAAGTATGTATAGAGATCTTGGGTCAAGAAGAAGGTCTGTTTCTTACTTATTCTCTGTACTTCTCCTACTGGGTAAATAGACCACGGTATATTTCTTCGTATGCTGTTTGATGGACCAGTGTCGAGACAAATTATGTTCTGTTATGTATTAGAAAATGATCTTTTTTGTTTTTCAGTTATGCTGATTTATATAAGCCATTTTCTGTTATTTGCAGAGAAACATAACTGTTTGTCTAATGTCCTTGATACTTTTTGCAGATGCTTCACAGTTTCTATTCTCGTGTTTATTTCTCATGTTTCATTTCTCATGTCTCTTTTCTTATGTTTCTATTGACAAATTTTAATAGTATTTCCCCAACACCAGTTGAAAAGTTATAAAAGGCAAAAGCAAAGTGTGATAAAACCTACTACACATGTACTTATGTGATCTGTGTTGTCTTCTCCAAGATTGTAAATAAAATAAACTTGATTGACACTCCTTCATTGGATGAGGCCTTCAAGAAGATACACCGACATGGGATATTTCCACTCACATCTGATATATCAACAGCGAGGATCCTTGTACAATGAATAGATTTAAAATAGTCGTAACAAAAAAAGTCTATGAAGCGCAAGCTGAATGCGCGCTGACGTAAGAGCTGCGACAATTGCGCAGCAGACAAATGTGCTCAGGGGTAGAAGCGTGCAGGGCCAATCAAGCACCCAGACATACATGGTGGGAGATGAGAGGGAGATGGTGGGAGAGGAGAAAGTGCTGGGAGAGGAATGGAGGTCCTGGGAGAGCAATGATAAGGTGATGGGAGGAAGCAGGGTTTGACCAGGTAATGAGGGAGTCAGGGGGGTAATGAGGTAATTGAGGGAAGCAGAAGGGTGATTTGGAGGGTGGGAATGAAGCAAGGTGGTGATGAGCTAATTTGGGGAAGCAGGGAGTGATGAGGTAATGGGGAGCAGGGGGTGATGGGGGAAAGCAAGATCGTGATGAGGTAATTGTGGAAGCAGGGGGGTGATAAGCTGGAGATGAGGTAATGGCGAGACACGGCTAAGAAGCTGATGTGAAGCAAGAGGATGATGAAGTACTGGGAGTACAAAGAGGATGTTGAGTTACTGAGGGAGCACCTGACTTCATCATCCTCTTGCTTCCCATCATCTTATTAACCGTGTCTTGCCATCACCTCATCTCGAGGCTTCCCAATCACATCACCCCCTACTTCCCCTCATCAGCCCCTTGCCTGCAACCCCACCCTCTGAATTACACTTCTGCTTACCTCAATGACCTCAAACCCTGCTTCCTCCCATCACTTTATCATTCCTCTCCCAGAATCTCCATGCCTCTCCTCTACCAACACTTTCTCCTCTCCTACCATCTCCCTCATCTCCCAGCATGTATGATTGGCTAGGGAGTTGATGGACTGACCCGCAAAGTTTCCCTTAACTCACTGGGGCATACCATTACTCCCGCTAACCAGCCCCACTACCCTCCACATTGTTTTCCCCAATACTAGAGAGCCAGTTCCCTGAGAAACTAACACTTGCACCCCCAGATCACTTGTCTCCAGCAGTCCCACTACCTAATTAACCCCTATTGTGCCCAGATCCTGCCAGAGGTATCTGACAGCTGACACCATAAACCTCTCAACACCTAGGTGGAGAAGAAGATATGCTGGACCAGGTCCTTGGAGACGTGGGGCAGTTCAAAAGGGCAAAAAGATGTCAAAATTGTCCTTACCAAGGGAAATGGCCCATTAATGAATGATGAAAACACTGCATAAAAACTATGCTGGGAAATAAAGTGTATGCTCTATTTAGGACACATATACATGGCGTGTTTCAATTAGAAAGGAGGTGTGTATTACTATTTTTTAACTAGAAATACATTTCTGCAACTGGTACCTGGTAACTTACCTTGAACCTCTGCAACTTGGCCCTAAAATCGCAGCTTGGCCTGGAGAATCGGCAACTTGTCTTAGCCTCTGGTTACGCTATGATGTGTTTTGAGATAATGGGACATAAACAACCTGCAGGTAGGATTGGTCTTTTGGGCCTTTTTTAAGTTCAACAAAGAGCAAGTTATAACTTGTATACCACGTACCACCATTTGGATTTTTCAATATAGTTTTACTCTTAAAATGCAGCATAGGGGAAGGGCCTACTTAAATTTTTGCTCTTACTTTTTGTTACCAAAGAATAATATATGTGAACCACACAGTAAGCATCTAAAAATCTGCAAAAATATCTGAGAATGGATTTTGTATATATCCACACCATTACACTGGACACCAATCCGCGTTTCGCCTCATTTTCTCAATATCATGCTCATTGACCCCATAACTACTCATTATACAGTCCAAAGCATTTAAACTGTCATTATTTTGTTCAAATACTACTTTCTATATACAATCGTATCATTAAAAATACATAAAAAGGTAAATAATGATGTTATCCTCTCAGCTCTAAAGGGATCTGTTGCAGAACAAATGCTAACCCGCTGATTTTTTTTTTGTTTTCATGCATTTTATTATGTTTTGTAAGAGCTGTAATTTCCATATTTTTTTCGCAGCCGCAAACCTTTAATTTGTTTTTGTCTTTTGTTTTACAAACAGACCTTTAAAAACACAGATAAAGGAATATAATTAGGTAGCAAACTACAAAGCATGCAACCATTGCATAGAGGCATTTAAGGTGCACGTTTTACCGATTTGTTGTGCATTTCTAATTAACAGAGAATTCGTTAGAAATCCTAGCTGCTAAAACTAATAAACGAAGTTGGTATAATCCTGTCTAATTCAATTCCCAAATAAAGTATTAATTGTGTCTCTATTGTCTTGGTCTAATAACTTACTATTTAGAAATAATAAATAAAAATACTTGAGAGGTTTTACATGGCTCAGCTCCAAAACCCTTTCTTATCATATCCCTGCACAGCATACACTACTCCCAGTGCAGCCAGGCCTTCTGGGTAATAATATGTAAATGAAGCACACTCATCCGTATTTGCCTATGCATACGGGAACACAAATCTGCTCCACGATTATGCTTACTTTGGAAGAAAAAGAGGGTATAAAAAGAAGCTGAACTGGTGTAGCCCCCAAGGGGCATTTGAGCACTATGTTTTGTGGGGGTTTGGAGCCAGAACAAAGACAGGCTTTCTACTGTTAATGTAAACTTAATTACTTCCTAACATGCAAATCAATAAAAAAAAAAATGTTTAGCTCTTATTCAGGTCCTATGTCATATGCTGACCCTTCTCTTAAAGTCCAACAACACCTTGACCCTAATTAAAAAGACTCACTGTCATTTTATTTATGGAACAGCTTGGGTAGCCTATTTTGACGATTTGGTAAACTTAATGGGATATGGAAGGTTGCTGGATTTTATAATATACCTCTATAACTATTTACTTTTAAGTACTTTATTTTATTAAGAAGTGCTTATAGGCTCTGTTTTACTGCCTACGACCAAACAAAAAGTCCCTGTATGGGTCTGCCCACTACAGCGTATGCAAACACAGACTCCGGATGGCTGGATGTGCAATGTAGTGCCCTAGCCTATCAGGGACCACATCTCAGCTGCATGTTGCTGAGAGATGGTCACTGATTGGATAATATGAGACACTGCACACCCAAAACTACAAAGTCTATGTCTTCATGAGCTGCAGAGGGTGAGCCCAAGCAGGGACTATTTGCTTCATTTAAGGCATTAAAAACACAGGTTATAAACCCTTCTTAATAAAATTAAGTACATAAAGATAGATACACAGGGATAGATACACAGAGATATTATATACCTAGTAACATCCAGGAACCTTCCATATCCCTTTAACCCCTTGGCAGCTAGAATGGCCTTTGGTTTTCACCTTTGACAATACTAAGTAGCCTATCATTATCAACCTAATTTCTGTTTGCAGATGTGGGTTTCTCAGTTCCTGCCTATCTCCAGGTTAATTGGGGGTCCCTCAGTCTTTATTGCCCTCTGGGAGTCATAGATTTCGTAGTCTGTTTACAAAACAATCTCCATAAGTGATAGTTTCCTTCTCCCTGTGAAGACTTTTCAGGGTTTTCCTCTGTTGTCTAGTCGTTCAGTCGCGTCCAACTCTCCATGAACCTGTGGACCACAACACCCCAGACACATCTGTCAGCTACTGTCTTTCTGGGATCTATCGGGATCTCTCCCTAGAGCAGAGTAGCTACATTTTTGCAGAATGTCATGTCTCTAGTTAAAGAAACACTGTACTCCAATATTTACAATATGCTCTTTTAAAGAACACAATGCAGTAAAACCCCTTTAGAAAGTAAGTAAAAAATAGTACAGTTGCTTTGAAGGTGTATATAACTTGTGCTTCAAATGTTTTGGTGAAAAACAGGGTGATTATCAGAAAAAATATGTGCTATATAGATAAGTTCAGTGTACTTACAAAGTTATAGGTGGGGAAAGTAAAATCCAGCTTTGCACACCACAGGGAGCTTACATAACCAGCCAGATTTGGAGTTTGACCTTTCAAAGGAAGTACTTGTTGCAGGATGGAATCACATGGTTGAGTTAAATCTTATCTCACAGCTGAATCAGAGCACAGTGATATAGAAAGATCAATACTACATACCTCAGGCTGCTTTGCAACACAGGAACCCCAGAGTTTAATACAAATGCATCAGCTAACCAATGCTTTTTCCTAATTGCCCAAAACAAATAATGATTTTTTTGCTAATCTTAGCAGGGATTTTCAGGGGTGTCAACTAACAAAACCTGCAGCTTGTGAACTGAAGGTATTTAGCATATATCAGGGTGAGTTTGTAAATGTTTATTTTGGTATTTTTTCATGCAAACTTTTTTTTTTGCATACACTACTGATTCTCCTCTATCAGATGCATCCATAATCCAGGAAACTTGGATATGCCTATAAGAAACAGAAGGAATTGCAAACAATGAGATTTCCATTAGTGCTGCTGATCCCACTGGTATTCAGGATGGTCAGATTTCCATTATAGAAGATGAAAGCTTTTCTGTAGTAGCCAAACACCCCAAATAAAAATGATTACCACTGTAGCATGATAGTAACAGAGATACTGCAGTCACTGTCCATCAAGTAGAGAGCGGAAAATCACATGTAAACTTTGTATTTTTTTTTTTAATTATTCAAGAATTGACTTGGACATTGCAATTTTAATAACATCTTTTAAAGCCCCTGAAGTCCTTATACAAGAAACTGCTAAGAAAATACAGCCCAGGCTATACCTGTTACTGATTTCTGTATTCTTAATATTTAATATTAGAAATGTAATAATACCCGCCACCACCTGCTTACCTGATTCTAATCACTTGCACCACCCGGTGCGGCTCGTTATGTCTTATGACAACACACAATTAAACCACTAAATGGAAACATTCATAACCCAGTTATATACACTTTAGTTACTTCTAAAAAGCTGCCAGAGTAACAATTCCTCATCTTCTGGAACCTCCTGATGTTGTATTTTATGCAGAGTGCCAGGTGTGACCTAAGGCCATGCCCACAAGAAGGGGGTTTTACACCATGAGTCTTACAATTCTCAGACAGCATGTCACTGTCTTCTTGTAGCCGAGCAGTATGAGACACTGGAAGTAGAAAGTCTCTCCTTGTGGGTATGGCCTTAGGTCACAGCTTTAGAACATGGCACCTTACATGATAGAGAAAAGGAATAAAGGGGCAGATGAGCAACTGTTAATTGTAGTAGAAAGTCCTTTCGTGTGAGTATGGCCTTATTTCACAGCTGTGAAACATGGCACCTTACATGATAAAGAACAAGAACAAAGGGGCATGCTCCAAAAGATGAAGAACTGTTAGTGGTAGTAGAAAGTCTCTTCCTGTGGGTATGGCCTTAGGTCACAGCTGTGAAACATGGCACTTTACATGAGAGAGAACAGGAACAAATGGGCATGCTCTAAAAGAAGAACTGTTAGTGGGAACTTCGAAGAAACAAGTGAGCTGTACATTTTATATGACAATTACATAGAGGTGGATAAAATTAATTAAGCCAAAAAAATGCCTAAGGAGACCCTTATTCCTTGGAGTCTTCCACTTTCCAGAGGAGATAAAATAAGATACTTTGTTGACATCAGAAGTCTATATATTTAATCACATGGAAGGATACTGTACATATTCTGAGCTGGGTATTGTTACTCGTAATTAATATTAACAATCATTTACTCTCACAGACTGAAGTGGCTCTGATTTCATGATTACTCGCCCATATCATGGAAAGGCGCGCCGGCAAGACAGTTCTCTTCATTACAAACAAGATGATGAGATTTCTCAATCAAGCTAAAGTACCTCTGCTGAAACTCACAATCTATAACTCAGAACACATAATAATGTAGTATATTTAATCATCGTAAATAATCCTGTAAAGGGTTTAACCAAAATCTGTTTTCTTACAGTGATTTTAAAAGGAAATATTTAAAAAATATTTTAAAAACTGAAAAGTATTTACTTGGCTGAATGTTTAAATTTCAATTGAAACTAAAGCAATGACAGCTACTTAGAGAAATGTGTGTTTGCGTTGTTCAGTTGTGTCTGACTCTTTGTGACCTCATGGACCATAACCTGCCATGCGGATCCACTTGGTATTCATGGCAGAGATACTGGAGTGGGTTGCCAGTTCCTTCTCCAGTGGGCCACAGCATATAGCTCCTAGTATTCCTAGGTGGTCTCCCACCCAACCCTGCTTGGCTTCAGGGTGGTACAGTAGTTAAAAAGACTACTATAGTTTGGGAAGAACTTCACATGTTTGTGTGCAGCTGTGCAAGACAGGAACATAAAATCATGTTAGAGATAGTATTATATTTAGCTGACTCTTCTTGTGATTCTGTCTTAGACTGATAGCCTGCCTGTAGCTTGAGGAGGAGGGTTATCCTCTGGGACCTTCCCATAGAGTTCTATTGTCAAGTACTATTTACGCATCAGTTTTCTACAGAAGTAAATAGAGATCTTATCTGAATCCACAGCTTTTTCACATGTATCTAATCTAGTTAGAAACAAAAACAAATCGCATGTCATCATTAAAACAAAAATTGAATAAAACATCTAAATATTAAAAAATATTTATTTTAAATATTATAACAGCATTAGATTTTGCACATTGTGAAGCCAAGTTCTTCAAAATAGAATACTATAAATACGACACATTGGTTACAAATACAAATAAATCACTCTTTTTATTTAATGAATGAATTAATGAATTAACTAATTAATTATAAAACCCTATTATAGTTGTACTTCACTATCCTGGCACTTACTGTATAATATCTCCTTGTAAAAGCATTGCGAACATGCATACATATATATATATATATATATATATATATATATATATATATATGTATACATATATACATACAGTATATACTGATGAGATCCATTTTAAGATTGAAACAGCTGTCTGCAGGTAGGTCTCCTGGCTTGTGCATAATCCCTCCTATGCTATGCTATACAGCTGTGTAGTACAGCGAGCATTTGCCTAAAAGGAGCCATGTAGCAATGGATTAAGAGTGAAAATGCATTGCAGACTCTTCTGCATGTCTCCGCCCAGTATCCCAGAGTGCAGTGCAATAACTGTATCTTTTTGAATTCTGAGCAATAAATATGCTTTCTTTACTTAATTTTAGACATTCAAATTTGAACACAAGTATACCATTTACTATACTACTATTTCATTTATATCACATATATAGTTGTGGATATTTGTTATAATGTTTGCGATGTTGGTCACGCAGTTGCCGGAGACGCTCATTGCAGCCAGCGGTGCAGAACTTAGGCGAGCCTTACAAAGCGAGCCTCGCCAACGGCGCAGAGGTGTTCAAGCGTGTAACTCTAAAAACCCACCAAAAAACACAGCTCAGGGGGAGACACAGGAAGCCTGGGAGTGACTTTTGCAAGCAAATAACACCCATATTTGGCGTTTTTCATTATTTGAAAATCGCATATGCGAGGAAAAAAATGTCGCCCGAAAAACGTCAAATTTCAGAAACAGCATGAAAACGCGACTCACCAACGCCAGGCTCGCAAAACTTACACAATACACAAAGTAACACTTATACGAACAGGGACTTTGAAAATAAAACCAACGACAGTCAACGCGCGCCACGCAATCATTTAACACACACACATAATTACATAGTTACATAATAATTAAGGTTGAAAAAAGACTTTCAGTCCATCAAGTTCAACCTTTTAAGATCTCCACTGATCTGCAGTATGCGGATTAGTTATTTTTTAATAAGTTGTTAATTCATTATTAATCAACTATTTATTTATTTATTTATTTTGAATTATTAATGAATGTAGAGGAAGGCAAACAGAAAAAATAAACCCAAGTGAAACTTTGCCAATCGTCTCAAAGGGGGAAAAAAATTAATTCCCACCTGACCCTAGATACTGGCGATCGGATTTCTCCCTGGATCAATACTCTCTCTCTAATTATCCAGGATAACCCTGAATTCCCTTTTTAATTATAAATAAATCCAGTCCCCTTTTAAAGTTATCTATCGAATCTGTTGTCACCACCTCCTCTGGTAGAGAATTCCACAGATTATCCAGCCTTACTTTTCTTTCTTTAAGGTGGAATCTTTTTACTTCTAACCTCAAGGGATGTCCTCTTGTCAGTTGAAAACCTCTTCACACAAAAAGCTCCCTTGACAAATCTTTATACTGACCCTGGATGTATTTATATAAGGTAATCATATCTCCTCTTAGACTCCTTTTTTCTAGAGAAAAATAAGTGTACTTTTGTTAGTCTTCATAACTTAGCCCCTCCATTCCACTTATTAGTTTTGTAGCCCTTCTCTGTACTTTTTCCAGCTCTAAAATGTCCTTTTTATGAAGTGGTGCCCAAAATTGTACTCCATATTCCAAATAAGGGCGTACTAGGGACTTGTATAGTGGCAGAATTATATCTTCTTCTCTGCGTTCTATACCCTTCTTAATACATGCTAATATTTTATTTGCTTTTGCAGCTGCTGCTTGGTATTGAGCACTGTTACCTAGGTGGTTGTCCACAAGCACTCCCAAATCCCTTTCAATATCTAATACACCTAGATTTGCTCCATTAAGATTATAAATTGCATGCCTATTTTTCCTTCCCAGATTAAATCTCATCTGCCATTTAGATGCCCAATCCTAAATTTTATGTAAATCCCTTTGGAGGGAAAGCACATCATTATCTGATTTAATTACCTTGCACAACTTCGTGTCATCAGTGAAAATGGAGACACTACTTTCCAGTCCCACCTCTAAGTCATTAATACATATGTTAAAAAGGAGAGGACGTAATACTGAGCCCTGAGGAACCCCATTTACCACATTAGTCCAATTGGAGTATGTTCCATTTACAACAAACCTTTGCTTCCTGTCTTTTAGTCAGATCTCAATCCATGTGCATATATTTACTGCAATTCCTGCATCCCTTAGTTTGCCCAATAGTTTCCCATGTGGCACTGTATCAAAAGCCTTTGCAAAATCCAAAAGGACTACATCCACTGAGTTGCCTTGATCCAGGTTCCTACTAACCTCCTCATAGAAACTAATTAGATTTGTTTGACATGACCTATCCCTCATAAATCCATATTGACTCCTACTTATAATCCTGTTCAAATAGACATATTCTTGTATATTATCCCTTATTATCCCTTTTAAAAGCTTTCCCACTACAGAAGTGAGGCTCACTGAGGCACACAGAGGAGAAAGACACAGGGAAGGGAGTAAAGCGGGGCGAGCCATTGATGCACGCACCAAGGTGCTTATTGCGAGCCACGCGATGAGCGCCAAAGGCGTCAGTGCGGGGCTCGCGGTGGGCACCAAAGGTGCTCAGAGGAGCAAAAGCCTCACATTGTGTTGCAAACAGCATTGACAGCCTTACAATTTTATTCCCGTCATTTTTGACGGGCAAGTTCCTAGTATATATATATTCCAGCTCTAATTCTGTTACAATTACTTTTTGATTTTCTTTCATTCCAGATTTAATTTGCAGAAATTGCCCATTCCCAGCTTGCGTCAGTAGTGTCAGAGAATCTTCATACATGGCATCTCTTTCTGATACAAAGAAGACAATACAATATGTCAGAATCGCCTTGAATCATAAACCTTACAATTCAGTTCATCACTGGTCATTATTATAGAATTCATCACAATGTCAGATATGTCTTTCTTCAAAAAGGATTTTTTTTTATATACATTATTATCCCAGCTCCATGAAGCCTTTCTTCTCTTATTCTGCTAATATGGAGAGGTGATTAAAGATCTGCTATAAATCAAGAGGAAGGAAAGAAAAAAATAACTTAAGTGAGCTAAACTGACAAGAATTGTGTCGTTAATTAAAGAACACTTCTATCTGAGCAAAAAGAAAGTGTGAATCATCAAATCAGGCAAGTTTTTAGTCTTTTCTGATCAACGATTAATTCACAAATACTTCAAAATGCCCCAAGATATCAGTTTCATGCAATTATTCCTTAAAGTAATTTCCTCTGATGGTTGCTGTTAAAAAACACAACGGAAACGCTCTGATTTCTTCATGATTTCTTTTTCTAAATTATTATGGGTTTTTTGTCTGAAAATTATTGAGATTCCAGTTGCGTCTTAATATCTATTGGCTGAAATATGCTTTCTTAGGTTCTGATTATTAACGTTGGATGTGATCTTGTACAACTGAAGGAAACCGAGCGTCTTTAGGGTGTATATAAATACTAAGGACTTAGCATGGACTTGGGTTTTATGGTACATTATCAAAATGTCATGTGATCCTGTGACATTTTTTATTAGGTTTCATTGCTGATTTATGAGGCAATGGACATATAGAGAAGACACTCTTTGCTCATATCTCTTGTCTCGGACCTTGTGAATAGATCCACACAACTCACACACTTGATTGACCAAGTACTTTGTTTATAATGCCGGTTTTCTGTCCCACGTGGGTTTGTTATTATTTCGAAACCCAGCTCTATATATTTCAAAGCTCCTGTGAAACCTTAAGCAGTATTGCTTCTGACTTGATAAAGAGAGGTGTACCTCTCAAACACTTGTCACTCTAACCATTATGTTTGTCCAATAAAAAGGTATCACTATGTACTATATTCTCTTCTGAATTGCTACCTCATGATGAAGGGACTTGTGTACCTCAATGAAGCTATACCATGTAGGGTCACCCAAGATGGGCAGGTCATAGCAGAGAGGTCAGACAAAGCTTAGTCCACTGGAGAAGGAACTGGTTACCCACTCCAGTATCGTTACCAAGAAAACCATATGGATGAGCACAACTAGACACATGCTGAGAACATATGGTCACTGAGAGTCGGACACGACTGAAGGACTGAACAACAACAGTAACAACAACATGTACTGAAATACACTAATTATTCATGTAAATATTAAGGTAAATATATGCAAATTGTGTTTTTATATTAACAAGTCTTAGCTTTTGATGATTTATGAAACTTCAGTTGTTGCAGAGGAAAACAGCCTGGCTATGCTTTACTGTGTGTGGTCCTGACTTCATTTAGTACAATGGGTGATCCAATTAAATATATTATGCCCTACAGTCCTAAAGAGATCGTCATTTTGTTCATTTTACCACTTCACTGTTAGAGTGGGTATCAACATTTGTGATATGGAACATTTCTGGGTTTTGTGGTAGGGAAGCTTTGAAGTCACCAAACTGCAACATTTGCTGCACATTTCTAAGCCAACCATAATTATATAGTTACAGAGTAATTGGAATTGAAAAAAGACTTTTAGTCCATCAAAATCAGCTTTTTTAGGTCTTTGGACCATGTGAATTGTTAAATGATCCAGAGGAAGGCAAGCAAAAACCCTCACTGATACATTGCCAATTACCAAATAAACAGAAATGGCAATTAGGTCATAATCTGGATCATCCTTCTAGTTAACTGACGTAACATTTTTTGCCTTTTTTATTCAAAAATATATTCAATATCACATATGGAATAAAAACCTCCTATGGAAGTGATTTCCACAATCTGCTGTGGAGAACCTTTCCTATTCTTTAAAACAAATCTTTCTCCCCTAATTAAAATGGATGACCTCATCAATTCTAAACTACTTGACATGAAAACTTCATCTCACAAAGTCTTATTCTAACAAATTAAATGGTGGAATCTTGGGTTCCAGCCAAGCGGTTTCTCCAAATCCATTTGCTCTAGTGTAAGGTCATAGTATCACCTCGTAGGCATATTTTGTTTTCTTGGGAAAATACACTGTTGATCTAATTTGGTTAGTCTATCTCCACAGCTTAATAGTTATATTCCCTTTATTAATTTGTTTGCCCTTATCTAAATATTTTCTAGCTCAACAATGTTCTCTTTTGAAGTGGTCACTGTGACAGTAGCTTTGACGAGGAAGAATCTTGAAGTGCAGTGCTGTGGTGCTGTGGGTTGCCATGGAAACAGGGACAGTTGAAAAGAAAACATTAGCTTTCTGCATGAGACAAAGTGCGGTTTGGCTCATGAGCTCAGAGGAAGGGGGAGTAAAACATTCTGCAAATATTATGGATGCCTAAGACTTCTTCTCTACTTATTGCTGTGTGATTAATACATAGTGAGGAGGCAAGAGGCATTAAAACCATTTTCTACTCAGTGCTTGGGACAGAGTCACTTACTTACTCACTGTCTTCTTGCTTAGTCTCCTTCCAGTGAATCCCTAGCACCAATACAGAGAAACATGTAGAGGAGAAGACCTAACGGATGGTATCCATTTACTGGATTTGGTTCAACTGGTCCTTCCCCTGACAGTGATAGTGCAGGAAGTTGTATTTTCTATATATTACACTGGGGCTGGAAGGATCCGGATGTCTGCAATCACTTCTGTGTTACAATAGATGCTAATGAAGAGACATCATATGACATCAAGACTTGCAGAAAATACATCATATGACATCAGGACCTACACTAAGTATACAATATATATATATATGAAAACTTAAGTCAAGCAAAAAGAAGTTAAGATCTATGATCCTTGCAATCCATGTGAAATAAAGACAAATGCTAATGAAAATAATTGGAGGACAGTGATCCGGTTAAAAGGGGTTATTTATTTAAATTAGAGGGTCAACAATATTTATATGGTTCCATTGCATTGGCGAAAAAATTACTAAGCATTCATTAAGCACATCTAAAATATTTTTTGGGGGTCCGCATTATTCTTTAAAATGTCAGGATGATAGAGACTCCATATAAAGAGATGCACTAAAGTATCAACTGCAAATGTGCATATATGAATGTGTCCTTTATATACAGTCAGGTCCATAAATATTGGGACATCGACACAATTATATATTTTTCGGCTCTATACACCACCACAATGGATTTGAAATTAAATGAACAAGATGTGCTTTAACTGCAGAGTTTCAGCTTTAATTTGAGGGTATTTACATCCAATTCAGGTGAACAGTGTAGGAATTACAACAGTTTGTATATGTGCCTCCCACTTTTCAAGGGACCAAAAGTAATGGGACAATTGGCTGCTCAGCTGTTCCGTAGCCAGGTGTGTGTTATTCCTTCATTATCCCATTTACAAAGAGCAGATACAAGCTCCAGTGTTCATTTCAAGTGTGCTATTTGCATTTGTTGCTGTTAACTCTCAATATGAGATCCAAAGAGCTGTCACTATCAGTGAAGCAAGCCATCATTAGGCTGAAAAAACAAAACAAACCCATCAGAGAGATAGCAAAAACATTAAGTGTGGCCAAATCAACTGTTTGGAACATCCTTAAAAAGAAAGAACGCACCGGTGAGCTCAGCAACACCAAAAGATTTGGAAGACCACGGAAAACAACTGTGGTGGATGACCAAAGAATTATTTCCCTGGTGAAGAAAACACCCTTCACAACAGTTGGCCAGATCAAGAACACTCTCCAGGAGGTAGGTGAATGTGTGTCAAAGTCAACAATTAAGAGAAGACTTCACCAGAGTAAATACAGAGGGTTCACCACAAGATGTAAACCATTGGTGAGCCTCAAAAACAGGAAGGCCAGATTAGAGTTTTCCAAAGAACACCTAAAAAAGCCTTCACAGTTCTGGAACAATGTCCTATGGACAGATGAGACTAACATCAACTTGTACCAGAGTGATGGGAAGAGAAGAGTATGGAGATGGAAAGGAACTGCTCAAGATCCAAAGCATACCACCTCATCAGTGAAGCATGGTGGTGGTAGTGTCATGGCGTGGGCATGTATGGCTGCCAATAGAACTGGTTCTCTTGTATTTATTGATGATGTGACTGCTGAAAAAAGCAGCAGGATGAATTCTGAAGTGTTTCAGGCAAAATTATCTGCTCATATTCAGCCAAATGCTTCAGAACTCATTGGACGGCGCTTCACAGTGCAGACGGAAAATGACCCGAAGCTTACTGCAAAAGCAACCAAAGAGTTTTTTAAGGGAAAGAAGTGGAATGTTATGCAATGGCCAAGTCAATCACCTGATCTGAATCCGATTGAGCATGCATTTCACTTTATGAAGACAAAACTGAAGGGAAAATGCCCCAAGAACAAGCAGGAACTGAAGACAGTTGCAATAGAGGTCTGGCAGAGCATCACCAGGGATGAAACCCAGCGTCTGGTGATGTTTATGCGTTCCAGACTTCAGGCTGTAATTGACTGCAAAGGATTTGCAACCAAGTATTAAAAAGTGAAAGTTTGTTTTATGACTGTTAATCTGTCCCATTACTTTTGGTCCCTTAAAAAGTGGGAGGCACATATACAAACTGTTGTAATTCCTACACTGTTCACCTGATTTGGATGTAAATACCCTCAAATTAAAGCTGAAAGTCTGCAGTTAAAGCACATCTTGTTCGTTTCATTTCAAATACATTGTGGTGGTGTATAGAGCCAAAAAGATTAGAATTATGTCGATGTCCCAATATTTATGGACCTGACTGTATATATATATATATATATATATATATATATATATATACATTTATATATATATATATATATATATACACACACACGTATACACACACACATACATATACACACAGGCATTGTACTGCACTCTGGGCCACTGGGCGGGAACATACAAATGAGTCTCTTGAGTCTCTCAGTAGGAACGCTAACTATAGGTAGTTGGATAAGAAGATTTCTTTTTTGGCATATATGAATGTGTCCTTTATATATATATATATATATATATATATATATATATATATATATATATATATATATATATATGACTGTATTTCTGGGAAACCTGTGCAGTGGATAGCTTCACTTACTCTTTACTTACCATAAACTAAATGATTGTTGTGGAAAACTAAGTCCCGCAAGATCCAATGCACAAACCAGTAATATACATTGTCCTCTCATTTGTATGTCCCCGCCCAGTGGCCCAGAGTGCAGTACAATGCCTGTGTGTATATGTATGTGTGTATACGTGTGTGTGTATATATATATATATATATATATATATATATATATATATATGTATATGTATATATATATATATATATATATATATATATATATATATATATATATTGTGGTAATGTGGCCTTTGGCTATTGGTTTCTTCTGTGACTTCACATAAACTAATTAAGTCCCAAAGGGCTTTTTATCTCTTTTAATAAAAAGTTTTCAAACATAAACAAAAATAGCTTGTTTTCAGCATGAAATAAACATTTACATAAACACACTTGCTTAACATCAGGAACACCCTTGCTAGCCCTGAAGCCGCTTCTCGGCCTTCAGGTAAAAACATACAGTTTTTGAATAGACCATATTCAATAGTTTAAAGCGTCCTTTCTCTGCAGACAGTCATCTTTCATTTTTATACCAAATGGTGGTGTTCTGGCCCTACTCTCAGGTACCCCAACCTCCAGGGACCCTTGACACCCTCTTTTGGTGAAGGCTACAAATCTGTTAACGTCAAAGACTTCTCCCTGGGGTTATCAGACTCTCCCTGGAGTTATGGATCCTCTACTCCAATCGCTTGGATAGCCCCAATCAGTCTCCTCTGTAAAAAGTGTTGTGGCAGTCTCCTGTGTAAAGGCTCTTTGTGGCACAAATCCTCTGTAGCAAACAGTCTCCTCTGTAAATCCCTTTTTACTTCTGCAGCAAACAGTCTCCTCTGTAAAGGCTCTTTTTTCCTCTGCAGCAAACAGTCTCCTCTGTAAACTTTCGGGTCTCAATGACTGCTTTCAGAAGACAAAAACTCTGCCTTCACTCTCACTGGCAGATGCATACAAGCGTCCTTCTTAGCTTGTAGTGAGGCCTTACTCTGCTAGGCCAAACAGAGCCTAATTGCAGGGAACCACACCCATCTGTCTGTGTGTGCCTTGAACTGGCTTACAACACCTGCAGGTTCAATTAGTTTCTTAGCACTGCTCCAGGAGGTTAACTCTCTCTTTTCTGGGAAGAACTCTTCATAACGTGTTTTGCTCTCACATCTGGGGGGCACTATGTTACAATATATATATATATATATATATATATATATATATATATATATATATATATATATATACATAAATGTGATGATCCAGGGGTAGGGGCTATTACTGCCCAGGGCCACCTGCTATAGTCTACAGGTTAACTAACCACTAGGACTGTTGTGTTCTTGGAAATCTCTGCACCAGCTTCTGTATCAGTCAGGGTTCTCTTCATCAGGAATCAGCACTTCATGGCTTCTGTATAAGTCAGGGTCTCTTCATCAGGAATCAGCACTTCCAGGAGTCTTAGTAACTTTCCTGTGGTAGTGACCAGGACAGGTTACTGGTAGGGTGGAGATAGGATCAGTACCACAGCCAACAGGATCCAATCAGAGAACATACAATTGCTATATGTCTCAGCCGTCAACTGTTTTATTTTTTAAAAGTCAGCAATATTTATAGCAGTTAGATACAGAGGGGGGTGTATACAACAGGGAGTGGCAGACAAACACAGGAGATTGACTCTGAATAGCCTGGCATCCTGTGAACAATAGGCCAACCCCCATTACACACATGTCATCTCTGGCTGTCTAGCACATCAGAGATGTAATTATCTTATTTGGCAAACAATGGGATACACAGATTAAAATACAATGGAGTGGCTGGAGCCAAGCCGTCTGTCCTTTAATGGGCTAAGATCCAGGAACTGGAAAAGGGGTCTGTGACAATATATATATATTTGAAAAAATAAATTAGAAGCATAATCAAAAAGGAAAACTATCACAAAGCTAGCTTTGAAAAAATAAGTTTTGTTCCTTCTGCATCCAAAATCACTTGAATGTATGAGCGGTTTACATTTCTGCAGGAGCAGGGTTTGCATTTATCACTGCTTGAGACTGCATCATGTACAGGGAATGGGGTCAGTGTACAAAAGAAAGGAGAAGATTTAAGGATAACAAATTCCATTCCACTCACCTAACTTGACTACCTTTCCTCCTTTTACAGATAAGATAAACACACCCTCTCAGCTTTAGCCTAGCAGTAAGGGCTGAAGTCGGACATGAGAAACCTGACAATACACAAACAGATTCTTAAAAAAATAAACTGCTAATGTTTTTAGTTTGCTACAGATTTCACAAACTTTTAACATTTTTTCTTAACTACAGTAATCTGTTAATAAACTGGCCCAAAAAAATTAATTTACTACATAGATGTGTAAATGTTTGTTGATAGTTAGATACAGTTGTTATAATTTGCCAAAGGTGGTAATTGTCTAAATTAACCCTTTAGTAAGCTTTGGTATTATCAACATCTACTACAAATAAGAATGGCGAGCCAGCTGTAGTACTGAGCAATGTCATTTCATTTAGAATACATAGTAGTTTTCCTTTAGATATTTCTGTGTGCTTTTGTTAAGAATTCCGGAAGTCGGATAAAACTATTTTCTTTAGTAAAAAATCACAGTTTAATGCATAATGCTATTGTTTTTAACATATTTCTTAAATCAGGTATACCGTGCCTTGACATTTTTCACAACCTGGAATTAACATGGATTGTTTGAGGATTTTCATCATTTAATTTACAGAACATGCCCACAGCTTTGAAGATGTTTTATTGTGAAGCAAACAACAAATAGGACAAAATAACAGAAAAAGTCAATGTGCATAACTATTCACCCCCTAAAGTCATTACTTTGTAGAGCCACCTTTTGCAGCAATCACAGCTCCAAGTCGCTTTGGATGAGTCTCTATGAGCTTGCCACATCTTACCACTGGGATTTTTGCCCATTCCTCCTTGCAAAACTGCTCCAGCTCCTTCAAGTTGGATGGTTTGCGATTGTGAATAGCAATCCTTAAGCGTGACCACAGATTTTCTATTGGATTGAGGTCTGGGCTGTGACTCGGCCATTCCAACACATTTACATGTTTCCCCTTAAACCACCCAAGTGTTGCTTTAGCAGTGGGTTTGGGGTCATTGTCCTGCTGGAAGGTGAACCTCCGTCCTAGCCTCAAATCACACACAGAGTGGTACAGGTTTTGCCCAAGAATATCCCTGTATTTAGCACCATCCATCTTTCCCTCAACACTGAACAGTTTCCCAGTCCCTGCTGCTGAAAAATGGGATGGTGTTCTTTGAGTGATGTGATGTGTTGGGTTTGCACCAGACATAGCGTTTTCATTGATGGCCAACAAAATTAAAATTTTAGTCTCATCAGACCAGAGCACCTTCCTCCATACATTTTGGGAGTCTCCCACATGCCTTTTCGCAAACGAAAAACATGCCATTTTGTTTGTTGCTGAAAGTAATGGCTTTCTTCTGGCCACTCTGCCATAAAGCCCAACTCTATGGAGCGTACGGCTTATTGTCGTCCTATATACAGATACTCCAGT
The DNA here is from genome assembly GCA_027410445.1 of Discoglossus pictus. Lineage (NCBI taxonomy): Eukaryota > Metazoa > Chordata > Amphibia > Anura > Alytidae > Discoglossus > Discoglossus pictus. Next base: position 11,742,275 of record CM050171.1, on the reverse strand, counting down.
CACTGCTGTGGAACTCTGCAGCTCCTCCAGGGTTACCTTAGGTCTCTGTGCTGCCTCTCTGATTAATGCCCTCCTTGCACAGTCCATGAGTTTTGGTGGGCGGTCGTCTCTTGGCAGGTTTGCTGTTGTGCCATGTTCTTTCCATTTGGTTATGATAGATTTGATGGTGCTCCTGGAGATCATCAAATATTTTGATATTTTTGTATAACCTAACCCTGACTTGTACTTCTCACAAACATTGTCCCTTACTTGTCTGGACAGTTCCTTGGTCTTCATGGCAGTGTTTGGTTAGGGGTGCCTCATGCTTAGGTGTTGTAGCCTCTGGGGCCTTTCAAAAAAGGTGTGTATATGTAATGACAGATCATGTGACACTTAGATTGCGCACAGGTGGACATCATTTCACTAATTATGTGACTTTTGAAGGTAATTGGTTGCACCAGAGCTTTTTATGGCTGTTTTCTATTTCTAAAAAATAGTTTTATGTATATATTTTCTCATTTCACGTCAACAACTTAGACTATTGTGTTCTGATCCATCACATAAAATTCAGATTAACAAAACTTTGAACTTAAGGCTGTAATGTAACAAAAAAGGTAAAAAGTCAAGAGGTGCAGAATACTTTTGCAAGGCACTGTAGGTATATCGATGATGCTGATATGAATGTTCAGCAATTTGTTAACTGTTTTAACCCAGCTATACCTAAATTAACCCAGGAAACCAGTTAATAATTTAGTTCATTATTTTATGACTTTGGCACCAAGAAGTGGTCCAGCCTGTTCTTAAACTGCATAATTTTTAGCCCTGCAGAAATACATTCTTGGTCAGTTTTGTGCCATTTATTCTAATTCTTGGTTTGCACCATAAGTACTATGCCTTTACTTAAAGAAATATTAATAGATTGACCATGATATAAAATGACGCTACAAACTGCACATAAAATGTATGATATTCCTTCTTTTTATATATAAGAATGATAGATTATACCTATTGCTCTAGTGATTGTTTAGTATAGAATGGCGCTATCTTTATGTTTATTACATATAAAATGTATGATAAGGCACCAGTCAGGGGTTTGAATGCTCCCATTAAAGGGAATCTATTCATCAATATTCATAATTTTATACTATATAAAACATAAGATTTTGGCAAAATATTCAAATTACTTGAATGGCTGACATTACTGATCTGTCAGATATCCAAAATATGTATATATAAAAGTATGCCATCTTTATTTTCATTTATATACTAAAACCTACGTTAAAAAAAAAGGTCATGATTTAGGTCTAACAGTGTGTGAATATAAATGAGCAATTAGTGGCTGCAAAACTTGTTGAATACTAATTACATTAGGTTTTGGAGCCTCTAATTGCCTCATCTGTGACCTATGTTCTGACCTGCCCAGGGTTCTCTGAGGTCTGGGAATCCCTGCTTTAAAATAGATATACGGGTATAAATGTATGTTGTCACCCAGTGACCTGGAAATACAGTGTGAGATAAACCTAGTTATATATTTTGTATTAATTTGTAAAGCTCTTTTCTCCCTCACATTTTTGCTTTTGCCACTGCTAAATTTATGTAAAATAAACTGTGGATAAGGAGCTGAATTGTAAAAAAGAGATGATAATATTCCAGTGGCTAAATATGTACAGTTTGAGCCTAATCAAATCCAACTATGTGATAGGATTTTAAAGCAAGAAAAGCTACAACCGTTGGTGAAACTAGTGCGATTACCAGAAAGCTCATTCGTTTAAAAGGACACACCCTTATAGGAGGGCAAGTAAAGGGAAAATAAACACAAAAGAGTGTTTGACCACAAGGATCCTTTTATAAAATATATAAATTATGATTCTGTTGCAATTAGTACTCTCACAAAGCCCATGATGGAGCAGTTATGTTAATTTAATATATAATATTGCAAAATTAGGTATTTTCCATGATTTGGACAAAAAATGGACTACTTGGAGATTACACCAAGGCAATACCCAGTGTCCCTTCCAGTCATGCTTTGTACACTCAAAAGTAGGAGAAAGATTTAGTTATGGGAATAAGTCAGTGGTGGAGCTAGTGAAGGGAGGGTCCTGGTGAAAAGTAATTGGGCAACTTCTCTACACACCCATTGGGATAATATATATATATATATATTTATATATTTATATATATATATATATATATATATATATATATATATATATATATATATATATATCTACAATTTTGGGCACCACTACATAAAAGGACATTTTAGAGCTGCAATAAGTACAGAGAAAGGACAACAAAACTAATAAGGGGAATGGAGGGGCAACGTTATGAAGAAAGACTAATTAAATTACCCTTATTTTATCTAAAAAAAAGGCATCTAAGAGGGGACATGATTACCTTATATAAATACATCCAGGGTCAGTATAAAGATTTGTCGGGGGAGCTTTTTGTTCCAATAGGCTTTCAACTGACAAGAGGACATCCCTTGAGGTTAGAAGTAAAAAGATTTCACCTTAAAGAAAGAAAAGGTTCTTCACAGTAAGGGTGGTTAATTTGTGGAATTCTCTACCAAAGGAGATGGTGACAGCAGATTCGATAGATAACTTTGAAAAGGGATTGGATGTATTTTTAAATAAAAAGGGCATTCAGGGTTATCCTGGATAATTAGAGAGAGAGTATTGATCAAGGGAGGAATACGATCGCTAATATCTGGGGTCAGGAAGGAATTTTATATTGTTTCCCCTTTTGAGACAATTGGCAAAGTTCCACTGTTTTTTTGTTTTTCTCTTTGCCTTCCTCTGGATCAATTAACAATTAATAATTAATCTACATATTGCAGATCAGAGGAGATCTAAAAAGGTTAAACTTGATGGACGAAAAGTATTTTTTCAACCTCAATTACTATGTAACTATGTAACTATATAACTATATACATACTGTATATATATATACTGTATATATTACCACAATCATCTAAGATTCCTCATTTACTGCCAGTATCAGAGAGCCCCAACCCTGTTGTGGGCCCCAGTGCTTTTAACCTGCTGTACCAGCAGTAGATCCACCACTGGAGTTAGTAAGGTATTCTAATCCTATACTATAAAAATCCCTAAACCTCTTATGGGGTGTTATATTCACTGAAACATATCTAGATAAAAAGTAACTTTCCTGGTGTGATGAATGGATTATTGGAGAGGTAAATCCATTATCCAAAAATATACTAATATTAATACAAAGGAAAGAGAGGTGTCTTCAGCCTAAGGAAAAAAGAAGAGGTCAGTCATAATGTTGGGTTACACTCTCAGGGCCTCATTCAATTGTGATTTGGCCAATTTAATTTTTTTTACAGAAGTTTTTAGTTAATGAACTTCTATCCAAAAGCAAGGTCTTCACTAACTAAACAGTTCTGTAAAAAAAATATGCTATGTGCTTATAAAGAGCCCTATTCAATTGGCAAAATCACAATTGAATGAGGCCCTCAGTACTTAACTTCTCATAATGCAAACAAGGCAGCTGCCTCGTCAGCATAACTCAAATGGGCACCTGTATGGCTGGCTACATAATGCAGCCATGAAATGTCTCATATTCTATGCTGATAAAAGTTTTAAAAAAAACAACAACAAAAAACAATAATAACTCTAGTTTTCCATAATTTAGACGTTTTGTATTTTCCATAAATGGTTAACACAACTCCATAAATTCCAAAACAGATAAAAATAGGGGAATAAAATATAACAATCTTTATTAAGTATTTTAAAATACAAAGTAATGTATTAAAAAAACATAAGATTAAAGGACAATTAAAAAGCAATCAGTAGCAAAACTCTTACTGGCTTAAGATTAGTATGTGTAGGAAGACCATAATAAGCTATGACTCACAAAGGGTACCTCCTAGCTGGAAAGTTCAGTGTTTAGCTGAAACTCCAAAAACTTTCTCATTTACAGTTTTGTCTCAACATTAATAAAGACATTGAGCCAGTATCTTTAAGCTAATTAAGATCAGTGACTGAGAAAGTTTTTGGAGCTTCAGCTAAACATTGAGCTTTCCAGCTAGGAGGTACCCTTTATAGAACATAGCTTCCTACACATAGCAATCTTAAGTCAGTAAGGGTTGTACTACTGATTGCTTTGTAATTGTCCTTAAATCTTATGTTTTTTTAATGTGTCACTTTATATTTTGAAATGTTATGTTTTATTGTCTAATGTTTGTCGGTTTTGGGAACGTAGTTTTCCATTTGTACAGTTTGTTTAAAAAAAACATATTTAAAAGGAATTAACATCAAAAGTATGGACATATATTTGCTAGCTAAATGGCTTTATATCAAAATAAATAAATATATTAGCAATCCTTCTTTCATATACAGTTACATTTAAGCTCCCATGGTGTTGGTGTTCCTTTAAACAAACCATTCCTTGGCAAGTGGTAGCTCCTGTCTTCTGCTGATCACAGTAGTCTGGGGATTGCGCTTGTCTGTTCAATGCACCCACAGCATTTTGGATGTGGAACAGTGAGTGCTCTTCGCCTACTCGTATTCTGTTGGTACTTAATTCAATCTTGCAAAGCGTCCATCTGTGCATTCCATGGCGCGGTGGCAATACTTACACAGAGCTGAGGAAGGAGAAACAGGGGTTTGCATTTTGGGATATTTTCAGTTCTGTATCTCTAACGCATTTCTACAGTCAAGAAAAAAATATATAATTTTTAAAGTTAGAGTGCATTTGCATTATTTGTATAAAATGCGTTAAAGATAGTCAGATGTATAACTAGGCAGCTGTCTAAGGGCTCCTCCCTGGAAGGGGTGCCTCATTTCCATAATAATACATTTAAATGATGTTTGATTATGTTTCACAAAAAGCCCCGCCTCCTGGTGTGAAGTGGCAGGTTTGCAGTGTGCTGCGCTATAGTAAAAAAAATGGCACCCTTATCTATTTCAAGAATGTTATATATATATATATATATATATATATATATATATATATATATATTTATATTTATATATATTTATATATATATATTTTATTTATTTATTTGTATTTATTTATTTATTTTTGTTGCAACACTTTTGATTTGCTAGAACTACAGCTAGGATGATCTGCATCCAGTAGCGGCTAAGTAGTTTGTGCCTTGGGGCACCAGATATGTAAAGCCGGTCCTGGAATGAATCGAACATTCAAAAAGTGATACTTTGATGCAGCTAAAAATATTATATTCTAAACATTAAAAAATATAATCGGAAGTATTAAATTACATGTTTTTTGTGCTATAAATGCAGTCTATAAATCCACCAAACTTTAATTATGTATGTACGGATGTAGCTACTAATATTCAATTGATGTATAATAACAATTTAATATATTTCTCCCAAATTCATTTTATTATAAGACTTTAACACAAATCTTAGTGAAGTTGCGAAGAGCCTGATATTCATATTCAACTGCAAAACCACAGCAGTGATTTTTATGTCTTCACTGAGACAAGGACCCCCAACAGTGCCATTTTGCAATATGTTGTTTATGACAATGGCATTAAAGGGGATAAATATAATATCCATTTTTTTAACTTCTTCTGCTAAAAAAAAAACATAATTTTGCCATTATATTCAATGAACAAAGTAGAATCCAAATGAAAATATGTAATTATAAAAAGTTAAGTTGTGCCAAGCTGATGTCCTCCTACATACTCAGCTTTGAGATTTTATAGTCACATTGTGAGTTAAGTTTACGCCTTTCTAATTCAAATACAAATGATTTGTATTATATGTTGATGATATCCTTTGCACGTCTTGGTGGTAGAAGCCCCAAAGCATGACTCTTCTTGGACAAGCATCGTCCCATGTTAGGTTGTCCTTACAATGGGCCTCAAATGTTACTGATATTTAATTGGCTACTTTTAGCTACTCACATTCAATTTGCGATTTAAAGCCTCAAAATCACTGCGGTTGTCAAAAACGCAACTCCGCCCTATCTCCTCTTTTGATGTTTCAAACCCACAAATATTAACAGTGCTGAGGGCACAAAATCAATATAATTGCCTTGAAACCCGTAAATGGCAAATGTATCCAAAAATAATATGAGTACTAGATAGGACCCGCATGTGCGTTAAACACCTTTTCGTAAAGCTGCAGCAGCAAATAAACACCCACTGTTGTACTAAAAAGTATTGGGAAAGCAAAGAAAGGCATTTAAATTAGATGCACAACAGTCTCAATCTTGCAAATCTGCAATAAAAAAAATATATTTTATTTCCAGGTTATATCGATCCCGGGATCCAATGGTTTAATCCATACTGTATAATGGAACCTGCATGGACTAGAACAGTTGCTTTATTGATTTCTACATTTCTGGATTGCGAGTCTGATTGGGAACACTTGTAAACACAAACTGATTGTAGTATAAAGTCCATGTTTTACTGACGTCATGATGACGTACTCATTTACTATTGGCTCTGTCTCAATTGCGCAATTGATCATGATCATGCCCTGAAATGCTACGTACGGGTCAATGTTTTGCGTGTTGGGGCTGTGAGCCTGTAATTACGGGGTTAGTGACAATTGAATACATCTAAATTTGTAGAAAATGTTTAACCCGCTGCCAAAATGTCAGGTTCCATGTAATGACGGGCTTGCAATTGAATGAGGCCCAATATGTTTAGAAAAGAGCTTGGGACTTGACTTATTAAGATTTGAAATGTTGTAGAGCTCATTTGTTGAATGAAAGTAGACCAACAAATGAAGTCCTGACTGGACTGGTTCTCAGAAAGTTCTTCCAATGTTCTTCAAGATATCTCACAGTGTAGAAATGATTGAACCACAACTCTACTCAACATTGATTGGTCATTGGCAACCCTGTGTTATAAACCCATGATAATGAATGTAGTAAGATAGGCCCACTGTACTCCTTGAGCGTCATTGTCAGGATAAATTTTTAGGTGGGTCTGTGTGAGCCCAGATATTTTAATCAGTAAGTTTTTGTAAAAGATGACCCAACTGACCCTTATTTAGTGAACTGAAGTTGAAGCAACCTCGATGTAACTCATGGCAATTTCTAATAGATATGTAGCTCATGAAAACACAGTGTGGACGTACTGGTTGTGCAGCGTCTCCTACACACCAATCAATACCCATCTCTCTGCAACATGCTGGCCATGCATGGTTTGGCCTGGTCAGTACTTGGAGGGGAGACCACCTAGGAATACATGGAGCTGTATGCATTGGCTCACTGGAGAAGGAACTGGCAAGCCACTCCAGTATCTCTGCCATGAATACCAAGTGGATCAGTGTTGCAGTCAATGAGGTCTTGGAGAGTCAGACACAACTTAACAATGCAAACACAAATACAGTGAAAAGATACAGAGGGATATTATATGTCTAGTAACATCCAAAAACCTTCTATATCCCTTTAATGTAAACAATACAATAAATGTTTACTTTACTCACATATATATTTTAAATACTTGTTAAACTTGATAAAGGGAAAAAATATTTTTATAAAGCCAAAAAATTGCAGCCTTTACATTTTTAACTTTGCAATTATTTTAAATGTACAGATTAATGTTCGTCTATCAACTAATCTTGCTAATTTTCTCTCAGAGTGGTGTGACCTTGTAAACTAATTAGCGTTCCATTTGTCCTAAACAAAATTACGGGTAGCTGCAGCTGTCACATTCCCACTGTGTAGATAAAAACTTCCGGTGCATGCAAAGTCTATTCTCAGCTCAGGAAGTTGATCATCAGAACCTAAAATTGTAGATTGCATATAAAAGCTAATATATTAAAGACCGTGTTTTTTTTTTTTTACATTATGAGAATTTTCCCTTTTTTCCAGTGTAGTTCTTCAAAATAGTTCATTTTCAATGCAATCCTTTACATAGTAGCCAGGAAATATTATTTAAAATCCTTAAATCTGTGCCAGCGTCTCTTTGGTGAGTTTGGATTCCTAATCACAAAATGAATTGGAAATTATATTTTAGCTAAAAATGGTATTTCAGCAATTAGCCTTCTGTCAAGAACTTAATTAAAAGGGCATCTGGTTCATCCTCTGCAGTTGATGCAGAGAGAGATGCCGGTACATGGCTGCAGCGTTTTATCCTCTGACGGCTCCACGTGATAATGCAGATATTGGGAATAATACAAAATGATATGTTTTCTCCACTAGAGAACTTGCAATAAATTCAAAGCCACAGTGTTCTGTATTATTAATACTTGTTAGTTCAAGTAAAGTCAATAATAAAGCCATCTGTAAAGAAAAATGAATGTCATCTGCCTGATGTGCTGGGTCTGCTTCATCTTTATCGCACAGCTCACATTATTTGCCTGGAAGCCATTGAAATTCTTTAGCATGTGTTTAGTTATTCAGGAGTTGTCCCTTATCCCCCATATATGTGCATGTGTGTTCATGCCCCTCCTAATATCATTAGGGATATTGATGCTTATTTTGTTGTTGCCTGATTTTCCAAAACTAAATGTTTTACTCTTGAATAATTAAACATCCGCAAAATAACTTAAATGGATTCCAGAAAAACAATGTGAAGAGGTAGGTGGAGAGAAACCAGGCATTTCTAAACAGATGGTTTTATTATTGACTTTCTAAACACACATTTCTTGAACTATCAAGTGATGAAGTTGATGCTCACAAGTGGCTAAAAGAGGCTGCTCTCTGAGGGCCTCATTCAATTTCAATTTGGACAATAAGCACATAGCATATTTTTTTACAGAAGTTTTTAGTTAGTGAAGACCTTGCTTTTGGATAGAAGATCACTAACTAAAAACTTCGGTAAAAAAAATATGCTGTGTGCTTATATAGAGCCCTATTCAATAGGCTAAATCACAATTGAATGAGGCCCTGAGTGGATTATCATGTCCATAGACCCAACCAATTAAGGTTCATTTGTTCTCTGATTGAGCACCTTGATCTTTGTTGTTGCTAATGTTGTTAATTTGTTGCAAACTTCGCAAGCATCTGACATTTTCATCTACAGTGGTCCTTAACCTTTAACTTATGTCTGGCACCTTCTCATCCTTCTTTAAACATGAACTTATAATACTTATTCTAGAGAAGCAATCACTTCCTCTGTCACCCCATCTCCCTCCGCCCATTTGGTTCCATAAGTCTACAATCACTTGGGGGGCTTCCTTGTGGTGGTAACTGGTGGCCCAAAGGCTGCATGAGGCCCTCAGGCACTTATCAGCCCCCCCCCCCCCCCAGCCTTCTCTCTGTAGTAGTAGAGCATGTCCCTCTTCACAGTCCATTATATCTCTCTACAAATAGCAAATAATACCCATTTGTACTTCCAAATACCTCTCCTTTTTTTCGATGACCAAATCATTTCTTTCCTAGAGCCATTTTATCATTTTGCTTTGGCTAAAATGTAAAGGATTAAAGCACTTTGAGGCCTTTTAAAGCCTTATCAGCCACATATGAGATCCTTCAAGTGAAATATGCTGCCCATCACTGTGGAAATAAATGATATCTAATGTTGTCAGCTATTTGGAAGGATGTTTTCTTACCATAATGCTGCGAAACGTACATTTATTTAATTTTCTTTGTAAATCATACTAATATATCTGTGGTTTGTAAAATCAAAAGTAGAGGTTCCTGTATGTATTTATACTGTAAACATGACTGGAATAGATATGTGCACACGAGATACTTCTGCATCACCCCCTCCACTCCCCTTGTCATGTATCACAGTTGACCCTTGTAGCAAATCTAGGAAAATATTTAGCCTAGAGCATAGACACGTTTAAGTCTAGATTTACAAGCATGGGCCTAGGAGACCAAACAAATCCGGTGGGGAAAAATTCAACTCTACTGGGGCCGTGCTCTGGGGGGCCCCATTGCTACAGTGCCCCTTAAAACTTTTTGAATTTTTAATTTCTTTGTTTACATTCTCAATGCTCTTAGTCCTGCTAATATAATAAAAAATGATACATAATATAAATACATATACGTAAATATAAATAAATATATATATATATATATATATATATATATATATATATATATATATACACATACAGTAAAACCCTGATTATCTGGCTCTTAACCAACGGGGGCTCTCAAGCAACCGACACCTGCCAAAATTCCCCCTTTGCAAGAAACCCCCGATAAACAGGCATTATCCAGCACTATCCAGCAGTTCAGGACTGCAAAAAAACTAACTTTTTTTCCTATTTGTTTTTTCTGGGCCTAAATTGCCCAATTTTTGGGTGCTAATGCCCTTTTAAAGGCATTTTGAGGGGTTATAAGGGAATTAAATGTTTTCTGGCCTCCCCCGTTAACAGGAAACTACAATTATTCGGCAATCGGGAGTCCCCGTGGGTGACGGATAATTAGGGTTTTACTGTGTGTGTATATATATATATATATATATATATATATATATATATATATATAATGTATGTCTATATGCCAACTTATCGTGTATGTATTTATATATAAGACAAATTATGGGCCAAAGCTTTCATGGGAAAGGCATATTTCTCCATAGCTTTCTAGTGGCCAAATCTGGTAATGCATTAAGTTTATTTTTGCTATTTTTTGTGTCCCCTATTCATTTAATCTGGGGGGAATTTATCACCCCCCATTCCCTTCCAGTTCCTATGCCCCTGCTTACAAGGCCTGGTTCTAGAGCAGGACCGTTCTGACGGCAGCAACCTTTGCAACTAACATGGCTTTTGTCTGTCCACCCATCTACTTTTTCCTCACTTCCTTTTCCCCCAGCCCCCCCTTCTCTTCCACTCCCCGCACTCCCTAAAACTAGGTTGAGGAAGTGAGGTTGGAGGGTGAGGGAGAATGCCCGGAGAGAGAGAGAGGGAGGATAGATAGATGGGGAGGCTAAAGAAAATGAGGATATATAGATAAGGAGAAAAAGGGCAGTTGAAGAGAGAAAGGAGGATTTGAAAATAGAGAGATTGGAGTAGTGATGGAGATAGAATAATACATATACCTAATGGAAAATATTTTCCATACATATTTAATGTAAAAACATATATTTTTAATTCTGCCCCAATGGTGAGTCTGTGTCTATGAGGGGCACTGGACAGGCCTAGGGCACAACAAAAAGTAACTACATCATATAATGTAGAGTAATGTTGGTGCATATGCAACAGAGTTATAAGTCTAAATAATTGTGGTGGAACAGGAAGGGGCATGGGTGCATGGAACAAGAAGGGGCGTGGGTGAATGGAACAGGAAGGGGCAGGGGGCAATGGAACAGGAAGGGGCGTGGGTGAATGGAAAAGGAAGGGGCAAGGGGGGAATGGAACAGGAAGGCGCATGGATGAATGGAACAGGAAGGGGCGTGGATGCATGGAACAGGAAGGGGCACCTTGAATGGAACAAGAAGGGGCATGGGTGAATGGAACAGGAAGGGCCATTGGTGCATGGAACAGGAAGGGGAATGGATGCATGGAACAGGAAGGGGCATGGATGCATGGAACAGGAAGGGACGTGGGTGAATGGAACAAGAAGGGCCGTGGGTGAATGGAACAGGAAGGGGTGTGGGTGAATAGAACAGGAAGGGGCAAGGGGGGAATGGAACAGGAAGGGGCGTGGATGAATGGAACAGGAAGGGTGCATGGATGCATGGAACAGGAATGGACGTGGGTGAATGGAACAGGAAGGTGAGTAGATGCACCATAAGAACTTGTGTCTATAGATACCAGAAATGTTATTTCCAATCCAAGTTGCTGTTTGACGTTGATAGGCTTCCAACATTTAGAAGTCAACCTTTTATACTACTACCCTGAGAGCTAGACAAGCCACAATGATGGCAATGTTGTAAATAACTTGATGGCAATGTTGTAAATAATGAGTGTACTTAATTAAACACAGGAAATAACACAACAGGAAATCTGAACACACATCATAATTGTTATTGTTTCATTGGGATAGTTGTGGTGTTTTACTTTCATTGTCAATAAAATCATATAACAAAATACAAGTATGGTTTTCCGAATGGTTATGCTTTTGGCCCTTTTGGTGAAAAGATCATGTACCCCAATGTTTGTTTAACCTTCTGGCTACCAGATGGACCTTTAGATGAGTAAAATCAATGCATTTAAAGGGATGGCAAAAGTATATATATTTAACTTAATATTAAGTATTAATTAAAGGAATAAGGTAGTTTGTGGGATATCCTGTGTGTAAGTCTGTCTGATTGGGCGTCTCATATCCTAATTTTATTGAGGAATTCTGTATATTTGTAATATAAAGTACATTCAAAACTTTTTGGGTGAGCTCCAACCCCGAGGCACCTATGTAGGCAGAGCGCCCTAGCCAATCAGCTGTCAGTATCACGGTTGCCTCTCAACCAGCTTTGTCTCAGCCAGTGAGAGGAAAACTGGTACATTGATGTACCTGCTTCTGATTGGCCAGGGGCATTCCTTTTCAAAATCAACTGCCTGAAAACTGAAGAATTTTGGCAAAATTTAGGGTAAGTTTATTAATATTTATTATGTGATTTTGTCATTAATTTTTTTTCCTACACTACTGATTCTCCTCTAACAAATGCATTCATATTCCATGAAACTTCCATATACCTTTAAGGTTAAAGGTAAATGTAAATGTGTGATGAGTTATATGCTCTTCCAATACTATTGAAACAAGTGATTTTTTTATTTGATTTATTTACTTTTTTTAATTATACAATTTACCTGTTATCCGTATTTAGGTACTTGATATTAAATTAAGAATAATCCATACTTTCAATGCCCTGTTAAAGTCCATCCAGTAGCCAAATGGGATAAAAAATCAACATAGAATATATTTAAACACCTTGATGCATTCGTTGTATGCGTTTCTCTCTGTAGACCTTTTCTTCCCTTTAAAAAAATATTTTGTTTAGAAAACACTATGATATGAGGGCGATAGACTATTTGGTTTCTTCTATGTAGATGCTCTTAAATTAATGCATATAAATAATTTGATAATTTTCTTCTCATCCCCCTCCCACCCCCATTTTTCTAGGCATCAGACAGAAGTGTCCGTTCCAAAAGTCACACGTGAAGTGCTGAGTCCCTTTGCATTTCGTTTCTTAAGACAAATTGTGCCTCTTGTTCAGTTTTTGCTTTTGGGCTCAGGGGTAGGAACGCTGTGTTTTCACTGGCGGTATCCTCAGTTTCTACGTTGGCCATCTCCAAGTCCTCTGACCGCCGTCTGGCATCGGTCAGAATTCGTATCTGCTCCTGTACAGTTTCAAGCAAAATCTTCACCTCCTGTTGTTCTGCTATTAGACAGGTGCTAGGTGAGGGACTCACCTTGACAAGTTCACTGGTATAGGAGTTTTTACACCGTTTGACACCCGCAATTTCAGCAACATTCTGCATTTGCATGCAGGCGTCATCCATGCCTACCGACGGGATGATGGGAATAGAGCTGGCCCTAGACGTTGAGTAGCTGATTGAGTCCTTTCGATCTGTTTTATTAAAATAGGTTTGTGTTTCTCTTGAATGCAGTTGCATATTTATTGATTTATTTTGTGGATGATTTAAATCAGTGGATGAACACCTGAAAAACAAGAAATATAATACAAGTTAGCTTTTTTTTTTTTTTTTTAATCGGTTGTACTTCCTAACATAGTATAGAACATTTACATTACATGTGTTATAATTTGTTTTGGTATAGAAGTAGCAACCATTTAAGTCATATCTAGGTAGCATGACCACATCACCCTATCTGGATTGGTTAAATCTGATCATATAATCTCATTATAGGATGCTTCCATAGTTGAGGTCATCTTGTATATGGTGAAACCTTCCATATCTCTTTAAGTTTTTATGTACATTCCCAATACCGTCAATATGTTATATAAATAGATATAGCTCGGCAACTTGATGGACATAATTGAGCCCAATGGACCAGAAAGAATTGGCATTATAGAATGCCACTGTTCAATTGAATCAGCTAAATGCTTATCTCAATTAAATGTAGAAGCAGATAACCAGAAGCAAATATTGTGGCTACCAATGCAGGTAATAGTCATGGGCGGATTTTCCATTAGGCGAATTAGGCACTTGCCTAAGGGTACTTCTTGTTTTTTTAATAAATTAAAAATAAAATTGAGAAATAAAATCTAAAAACTACAGCTGCCCCCCCCCCCCCCCCCCCCCCCCAACTGATACCCCTTTGCATTTGGGGTGGAGAATGGTGATTTGCTCCAAAAGGCTAAATCCAGACCTGGTAATAGGCAACCAATTATCAGGTGTAGTTCTTCCAAACAGCATTGTGTAAATGTGGTCCATTACAAGTGTTCATTTTCCAATCTCAATGTCCCTGCCACCATATAGAGCTAACTCACTGCTTTCCACAACTGATAATACCTAATTTGATATCTTCAAGTGGAACAGCTGCTATCTAAATAGCATTCAATCAAAATGCCTCCCACTCAATCAAACGTAAACTCTGACATTCTCGTTTCGCAGCGCGAATCTAATACAGCAACGTGACTGCCACTAGAAATAATCATTTTTTTAAAGTTTGGATTAAATACTGGACTATCCACTACTTAATTAGCAGTGTGCTAAGTGTTAAACTGTTATTACGTCTACTCTCTAACCTCAAAGCTGTCAGATCCCATAACAAATAATGAAGCTTGGCAGCTTGGTAACAAAGGCCTGGTGTGATAAGGATTTAGACAGATGGAACAAAGTCATAGAAGTTACAAAATCTAAGCAATTAAAAAAATGCCAATCTAAATCTTTATTTCTTTGTTGGAAATACTGCAATGCTATCAGTTTTTTTTTTTTATATTTCCATCAAAAGCCTTGATTCTGTGTAATTTTGATTAATCAGTTTACAGAACACAAATGAAGCAGGTCTTTAAGGAGTAAATATAGCCAATAAATTGAAAGACGTTTGCTTATGGGTAGGAAAGCTATGTCAAGCCTGGATAGGCTATTAAAAAGTAAAGATGTTACACTATCAACAAAGGTCCACATAGTTATAACTATGGTATTCCTAGTAGTAACATACAGATGTGAGAGCTGGACCATAAAGAAGTCTGAGCGCCAGAGAATTGATGCCTTTAAATTGTGGTGTTGGAGAAGACTGCTTAGGGTCCCTTGGACTGCAAGAAGATCCAATAAGTCAATACTACAGGAAACAAAACAAAACTGTTCACTGGAAGGTTTGATCATGAGGCTAAAGTTCAAATATTTTGCCCATATCATGAGAAGACAGGATTCCCTGATGCTGGGAAAGATTGAAGGCACACGAAGGAGGGGATAGATGAGGCCAATAAATAGCAACAATAGAAATAATATAAAGGCAACCATCCTATTTGATTTCCTATTTATAATGATGACATAAAACTGCAGCAAGACAAAAAAGAGGTTACTGATTTAATGCTTTTTTTAAAATGTCTGACCCTATCAGTGTATAATAACCAGATAATGAAATCCACATTTAACCCAATCCACCAATGAGATGACCTCAACTATGAAATCATCCAAAATGAGATTATATTATCTGATTCAACTAATCCAGAGCACTCTTTAGGTTATGCGGTTCTGCTACCCAGATATGACTTAAATGGTTGTCACCCTTATGAGGGGATTTAGGTGGCTATGATACTGCTTACTTCCAGACTTTGCTTGTTTGTCTTCTGACTTGACCTCAGAATTTTGATTTGTGACTCAACATAAAGTCATATGGAAGATTTCTGGATTTTACTAGGTGCATAATACCCCTGTGTATCTGTTTACTTTTATGTTCTTTATTTTATTAAGAGGTGCTTATAAGCTCTTTTTTACTACCTAAAATCAAACAAATAGTCCTGGTATGGGTCTGCCCTCTGATGTACTTGCTGTGCAGTGCTTCATACTAACCAATCAGTGATCATCTTTCAGCAACATTCTGCAACGTGCTTCTTAGACCTGATAGGCTAGGACAATACACTGCACATCCTGCCCTTCAGAGTCTGTGTCTGCATACGCAGGGAAGTGGGTTGTAGTTTACATTGAGAGTGGCTGCTTCTGAGCATGCGCAGGGGAAGTGGACATGTGTCAAATAATAGTGTTGGTCTGTAACCTACTTCATAAGTTTTTTTAAATGTCAGTGCATAGAGTGTGGTGGGTAACTGAGTACTGAGTACACACATGTCCTTGTGGGGATGTAAGAGGATGGTGATAACCCATCTAAAATGTTACCATATGTAACTAGTTATCACTAGTCTATCCTATATGTGTACAACTCATATCAGTACCATTCTATCTGGTCTGAGTACCAGTCCAGTAGCTCCTTACTACAGTGCGACTAATGACTTTAAGTACTTCCTGCCCTCAGTGTGACTTCACCCCCTTATTTATTAAAGTTTACATAAATCTGTTGCAAAAGAGATAAAAAATAAAATAGAATTCTCCCCAAATGTGTTCGATTCTTTCATCAACGCGGCTCAACGTCAGTGAGGGTCATAGGATGAAAAACATTTGAAACATCTCTGGTTTATATAATTTTTCCAAAAGCTGAACACGATGTTCTTCTTCACAGAACAAATAAATGTCATCAGATTAACAGGCAAGGCCATTCTTTTGTTGTTATATATAATATGTGTTTGGTGACATAAGTGCCTTATTCTCTTTTAAATCACATCAAGTAAATACTATGCAGCAAAACTTTAATAAAAAAAACACATTTACAGTTTTATTTTAAATATTAGTGGACAGAGAGGTTCATGGATAGTACATTGTGGTTTGGGGATGAGCAAGATATGCTCTCAAATTATTTCCAAGCAAATTGTGTAATCATCTGTCTGTGTATAATACTTTCTTGCTTAGCTCCTGACCTGACCTCAGAATTAGATTTGTGACTCTACTCCAGTTCAGCTTGCCTTGACCTTTATTCCTATGTAGATCCTTATCCCATAAGGAAGGGGCATAAACCTCAGTGAAGAATGTATTCTTTTTTGTCTCCTTAGCAACATCAAGTAGGTCACTGGCGTTCTCTGCAGTTCAATAATTTATCCAGTAAGAAATATCCATAGATATTAATTGGATAAAGGATCATCTGCGCTATAAATACAATTGTTTAATGGTAGACAAATAGAGCTGTTATACTAATTTGTTTACAATGTGAAGTCGAGTGTCATTAGCTTGGATAATTTCAATGAGTAAAAGGTCACATCATCCTGAAGCCATGCAGGGTTGGGCCTGGTCAGTACTTGGATGGGAGATCATCTAGGAATACCAGGATGTGATGAACTTGAGAAGGAACTAGCAACCCACTCCAGTATCTCTGCCATGAATACCAAGTGGATCAGCATGGTATGTTATGGTCCATGGGGTCATGGAGAGTCGGACGCAACTGAACAATGCAAACACATATGTACTGGTAGAACACCAAATAACCATTTATTTTTTTATATTTTAAAGATACTAATATGAAAGCTTTATGTGATTGATGTTTTTTACCCCATACTGTTGCAGAATGAATGTGACCAATTGCTTTGTTCTAAATTCTAAAGTAAGTTTCTAGAAAATAAAGTATTTTAGGAAGGAACCAGCAAACAATGCACCCGATTCAGTTGAGCAATCGTAAGTTACAGGAGCCCGTAAGTGAGGCCATAAGTGCATTCGCTATTCAATTGGTAAATAACGGGGAAAGCGATAATAGACATTAGAATTAATTGCACAACAGTCTCAAACTCGCAAATCGGCAGCAAATTAGAGAATTTTTTTATGCTTCATTTCAGGGTTAAATTGATCTCGGGAATCAATGAGTTAATACATACCAGGCCACCCATATGGACTGGAATAGTATTGGCATTCATTATTATGATTTTGTATTTCGAGGGTTTGCAAGTCCCATCGCATATTGGCCTGTATCCCGCGAGATGAAGGCTTGCAATTGAATCGGGCTCTATGTATTTCACTTATTCATTAAATCCAACCAGGACTACTGTAGTTCAACACTTTTTTATTAGAGATCACCCAGCAGTCCAGCATTAGTCCATCACATCTAAAGTGATACAGCCTAATATTTACTGATCAGACAATCCATGTTATGAGTTTCCACATTAGATTGTTATATTTATGAGAATTACGTTTTAGACAACGGAATGGACGTGGTGTGTCCATTATATTTGACTTCTCTCCGAATGGTTTGCAAGGGAACCCCAGTGTACCTCTTCTTACTTTAACTGTCTCCCAGCATCTGCTGTAGTACTCTGGCACATTTATTTTAGCAAAATTCTTAAAGATCCAGCGCACGTATTAGCAGCAGGTTTGCAGTCACTCTGACTTTCATCTGAATGAAGTCAGGATCTAGCCCAGTGTGTCAGTGCCTATTGTTTGGAATCCTGGTATTCTATGTGAGTTCCTGTTTGCTGCAGTGTAAAGTTCCAGCTTATGCCTGCAGCTATTCCTTTGCCCACTACTACTGTGTTCCTGTAAGCAAGGCTCCTTCTTCCTACTCTTTTGCTCCAATATTTAGTTTCTGTCTATACCAGTGAAATGTGTATGTGTACATATCCAGTATCTGCTTACTACAGTCCATAGCTCATGTCAGTACCAGTCTATCCTGTATGTGTACAAGCCCAGTACCCGCTAACTACAGCCCTCAGCTCCTATCAGTACTAGTCTATCCTGTATGTGTACAAGCCCAGTATCTGCTTACTACAGCCCTCAGCTCCTATCAGTACTAGTCTATCCTATCTGTGTACAAGCCCAGTACCTGCTTACTACAGCCCTCAGCTCCTACCAGTACTAGTCTATCCTGTATGTGTACAAGTCCAGTATCTGCTTACTACAGCCCTCAGCTCCTACCAGTACTAGTCTATCCTGTATGTGTACAAGCCCAGTACCTGCTTACTACAGCCCTCAGCCCCTATTGGTACCAATCTACCCAGTCTGTGTGCAAGCCCAGTACCTGCTTACTACAGCCCTCAGCTCCTATCAGTACCAGTCTATCCTGTATGTGTACAAGCCCAGTACCTGCTTACTACAGCCCTCAGCCCCTATCAGTACTAGCCAATCCTGTATGTGTACAAGTCCAGTACCTACTTATTACAGCCCTCAGCTCCTATCAGTATCACTCTATCCTGTATGTGTACAAGCCCAGTACCTGCTTACTACAGCCCTCAGCCCCTATCAGTACCAGTCTATCCTGTATGTGTACAAGCCCAGTACCTGCTTACTACAGCCCTCAGCCCCTATCAGTACTAGCCAATCCTGTATGTGTACAAGTCCAGTACCTGCTTACTACAGCCCTCAGCTCCTATTGGTACCAATCTACCCAGTCTGTGTGCAAGCCCAGTACCTGCTTACTACAGCCCTCAGCCCCTATCAGTACTAGCCTATCCTGTATGTGTACAAGCCCAGTACCTGCTTACTACAACCCTCAGCTCCTATCAGTACTAGTCTATCCTGTATGTGTACAAGCCCAGTACCTGCTTACTACAACCCTCAGCCCCTATCAGTACTAGTCTATCCTGTATGTGTACAAGCCCAGTACCTGCTTACTACAGCCCTCAGCCCCTATCAGTACTAGCCAATCCTGTATGTGTACAAGTCCAGTACCTGCTTACTACAGCCCTCAGCCCCTATCAGTACTAGCCAATCCTGTATGTGTACAAGCCCAGTACCTGCTTACTACAGCCCTCAGCCCCTATCAGTACTAGTCTATCCTGTATGTGTACAAGCCCAGTACCTGCTAACTACAGCCCTCAGCTCCTATCAGTACTAGTCTATCCTGTATGTGTACAAGCCCAGTACCTGCTTACTACAGCCCTCAGCTCCTATCAGTACTAGTCTATCCTGTATGTGTACAAGCCCAGTATCTGCTTACTACAGCCCTCAGCTCCTATCAGTACTAGTCTATCCTGTATGTATACAAGCCCAGTACCCGCTAACTACAACCCTCAGTTCCTATCAGTACCAGTCTATCCTGTATGTGTACAAGCCCAGTATCTGCTTACTACAACCCTCAGCTCCTATCAGTACTAGTCTATCCTGTATGTATACAAGCCCAGTACCAGCTAACTACAGCCCTCAGCTCCTATCAGTACTAGTCTATCCTATCTGTGTACAAGCCCAGTACCTGCTTACTACAGCCCTCAGCTCCTATCAGTACCAGTCTATCCTGTATGTGTACAAGCCCAGTACCTGCTAACTACAGCCCTCAGCTCCTATCAGTACTAGTCTATCCTGTATGTGTACAAGTCCAGTACCTGCTTACTACAGCCCTCAGCTCCTATCAGTACTAGTCTATCCTGTATGTGTACAAGCCCAGTACCTGCTAACTACAGCCCTCAGCTCCTATCAGTACTAGTCTATCCTGTATGTGTACAAGCCCAGTACCTGCTTACTACAGCCCTCAGCTCCTATCAGTACTAGTCTATCCTATATGTGTACAAGCCCAGTACCTGCTTACTACAGCCCTCAGCTCCTATCAGTACTAGTCTATCCTGTATGTATACAAGCCCAGTACCCGCTAACTACAACCCTCAGTTCCTATCAGTACCAGTCTATCCTGTATGTGTACAAGCCCAGTATCTGCTTACTACAACCCTCAGCTCCTATCAGTACTAGTCTATCCTGTATGTGTACAAGCCCAGTACCTGCTTACTACAGCCCTCAGCTCCTGTCAGTACTAGTCTATCCTGTATGTGTACATATCCAGTACCTGCTTACTACAGCCCTCAGCTCCTATCAGTACTAGTCTATCCTGTATGTGTACAAGCCCAGTACCTGCTAACTACAGCCCTCAGCTCCTATCAGTACTAGTCTATCCTGTATGTGTACAAGCCCAGTACCTGCTTACTACAGCCCTCAGCTCCTATCAGTACCAGTCTATCCTGTATGTGTACAAGCCCAGTACCTGCTTACTACAGCCCTCAGCTCCTGTCAGTACTAGTCTATCCTGTATGTGTACAAGCCCAGTACCTGCTTACTACAGCCCTCAGCTCCTATCAGTACTAGTCTATCCTGTATGTGTACAAGCCCAGTACCTGCTTACTACAGCCCTCAGCTCCTATCAGTACTAGTCTATCCTGTATGTGTACAAGCCCAGTACCTGCTTACTACAGCCCTCAGCCCCTATCAGCACCAGTCTATCCTGTATGTGTACAAGCCCAGTACCTGCTTACTACAGCCCTCAGCCCCTATCAGTACTAGCCAATCCTGTATGTGTACAAGTCCAGTACCTGCTTACTACAGCCCTCAGCTCCTATCAGTACTAGTCTATCCTGTATGTGTACAAGCCCAGTACCTGCTTACTACAGCCCTCAGCTCCTATTGGTACCAATCTACCCAGTCTGTGTGCAAGCCCAATACCTACTTATTACAGGCAAAGCTCCTATCAGTACCAGTCTATCCTGTCTGTGTACAAAGTCAGTTCCTTCTTAGTACAGCCCTCAGCCCCTATCAGTACCAGTCTATCTGGTTTCTGTACAAGCCCAGTACCTGCTTACTCCATTTCTCATTTCCTTTCAGCTCCAAGTCATGTCCTGCCTGTGGATCTGCCTGTTGGGCCTCCAAGTTATAGAGATCCCACCATCTGCACATGCAGATAAATCAGGCAGGATTAAACGTAGTCAACCTATTCATAACAAAATGCTCCTCCTAGTTTGGTCATCCAATATCTTAGATATATTAAGTATTAGGTAGGAATTAATAACACTTATCTGTGGAGTTTCTTTAAAATCTGAGATGGGAAGAGATCGATATTTGTTTCCAGCCCATTGTATCATATAACATGAAAGGATGAGAGAATCAGCTGATGAACACAGAACAAATAATGCTAAAATCACTTAAAAAGTCTAAAAGCAGTCCCATCATGCACAAACAGAGTTAAATGACTACTTTAGTGCTGTAACAACAGGAGCTACATGTTTTAATTTAGCGTTGTTCATTAATACAATTCCTATTCGATGATTGAAAAAAAAATGGGAAATCAGATTCTACTTCTACCGGTATCCACCCTCTAAATTGTCAATTAAGGGAGGTAGATCTGGCTAGTAGTAAGGGACGGATAAAAGATTACAGCATTGCACGCTTTTCATTGGCTGGACGCTTGCTGTGTGAAATTGAGTTCTGGCTGGAAGACAATCTACAAATAATTATCTATAATCAATTTAGTCACCATCTAATCAGATTATCCTTAAAGTTGATGAACTTATATGGGTGGTGATCAACAGGTCCAGTGGTGGCTAATATTCTAATCTTTGGAAGTGGAAGAGTTGTTTAATGTTTTTTTAACTATTAATTATATTAATGAGCAGTGCATAACTACAATATTTTTTCATTAAGGAGTACAGTGTTCCTTCAAGATTTCAGGGTCTCTGCCAGATTAAGCAAAAAAATACATTCAGTGAAAAATCTCAAATTTTAGCTGCACTGATGTGTGTATATATATATATATATATATATATATATATATATATATATATATATATATTTGTTTTTGTTTTTTATGTTATGAACATGGGCAGATTTATTACCAGGCAAACAAGGCAGCTGCCTGGGAGGGGCACCTCATTTGCAGAACAATACATTTCAATTGTTTTTGATTATTTTTCACACATAGCCCCTGCCTCCTGTGGGAGGAGGTTTTGTGAAGTGGCAGGCTTGCAGTGTGCTGCACTATAGTATAACAAACAACAAGCTGATCCTTTTCAAAGTAGTTTCGTATCTATATCTGCTCTATTACTGATACAAGTTAAAAAGCACATAGCTTGAGTAAAAAAGGAATTCTTGAATTAAAAAGAAAATAAACTGTAGATTTAAGAAAACAAATAGCCATTTATTTAGCGTCACCTAATATCTTGTGCTTTTCTTGGGTTTGGGAAACCACAGGATACTTTGTAATGATTACAGACGCGTTTTACAATAGTAATATTTATGGCTGAGAGCTCTTTCTTGCCTTTAATTTCCTACCCTTCCCAGGCTATTAGTCCTAATTATTTATGATATTTTTCCTTTCAAGAGCTTGCGTCCTCTTTGGCTTCATCCCACAGTGAAGTTACTGCTATAATTTGTATTCATGCCTTAACAGACTAGTTTCCATGGCAATGGCTGTGATACCACCAGATTACTGCGCGATCAGGCTGGAGAACGAGGTTGACTTTAATGGAGAACGGCATCCATTGCACTGATGGATTTACCTATTTCTTTCATATGTTGTACCTTAAAAATCCAGATGAAAAATGACACATCATAAATCATTAGGAAAAATAACAGTGTTTGGAGAAAATCAATTTACCTTTTAAACGTACATTTAAACTGTAATGTTTAAAGGATCACTGTGGTCATATTTTTAAAATGTATTATTTTGAAGAACTACACTTAATATATGCATGATTTTAGAATGTAAAACAGGTAATAATACAGCTAATTTATTATATTTTATGATGAATTCTACTGCTGTGGAATCTGCCATTTTACTTTCAGTAGATCAACTTTATGAAGTAGAAATAAACTGTGAGCATGACCTATGGACATTATTTTTAGTTTTCAAGAACACATCTCCTAAGAAAGTAACTTACATCAGCAAGCTAAACGGAAATGCAACAGTTATAAAAAAAATAATGTATATATATATATATATATTTATATATATATATATATATATATATATATATATATATATATATATATATACACAGCTAATTTCCCAAATAACCACTGTATGCAGCACTGGCAGAAGCTAGACAGTCTGGTAGTGAATCAAAAAGATGCTGGAAGGTTGGCAAGGGTATCTGGAACCATGCAGACTGCAGTGCATCCGACAACTGCTGAAGGGTGCGTGGTGGAGGATCCATACGCGAACATGATCAAGGTGGTTCCACCGGTGCTCGATGTGGTTCAGGTCCGGGGAATTAGGAGGCCAGGGAAGTACTTGGAAGTCTTTGTCGTGCTACTCCAACCACTCCCGGACAATTCTGGCCGTATGATATGTTGCATTATCCTACTGGAAGATCCAATCCACTCCAGGGAAGTCACATGTATGGGTGTACTCGATCTGCAAGGATGGATAGATAACCCAATCAGTTGAGAGTGCCTTCCAAAGATATGAGTGGAACCAGACAGAGAAAACATTACCCAGACCATAACGCTGCCGCCACCAGCTTGTGTTCTTCCAACAATAATTGCAGAGTGTTTGTTCTCGGACACGTCCATCCAGTTGATGGAGAAGAAAATGTGACTCATCAGAGAAGGCAACACTTTGCCAATCAGAAAAGGTCCAATTTCAGCAATTTGAAGTCATTTCTTACTATGACCCCTCGTCAGCATGGGTGCAGTGACCAGCCGTTTTTCTTCGGTGCCCCATACTCAACAGGGTTCGCTGTACTGTCATTTTAGACACACGTCTGGTAGCCCCCTGGTTCGATTGGATGATGGGCTGCTCAACTGTAGCATGTAGGTTGACCCTCACACACCTCCACAGCCAACGTTCTCCTCTGACATCAATGGCACGTGGTGCGCCGCAATTTTGTCACCGTTTTTACGTGATGGCGCCTTTAGTCCAGTAACGGTACACTTTAACCACTGCAGCACACAAACAGTTCACAAACTGCGCTGTTTCAGAAATACTGCCACCCTTGGCCCAAAAACCAATGACCATCCCCTTTTCAATGTTGGATAAATCACACGTTTTACCCATGACATCGATGATTGATATGTTTGCAGAATGCGTATATGTCACCTTATATACCGAGCAAACCAGCCCATAACACGTGCCGTATTTCATTAGCTACATGCTGCTGACGTCAAAAGCAGGCTGTTGCCATAATAATTTGACTGTATATAAATATAAATACATACGTACGCACACACACATATATATATATATATATATATATATATATATATATATATATATATACAATATTGTCCTGATAGAAGCTTTTAGCTACCTTGCTGTAGACTTCTAACAGGACAGTCTGCTTGGCAGATCAAGAAGCCAATGTGGGAAACCCTATATGTGGAAGGACGGTGGTGGAGAAAATCATCTGTGCTGGAGGCTGTAACAATAAAGTTTAAATACATATTTTATAAGCTGAATTGGGTGTAATTGCCCTGTTGATTGAGCACTACAGTCCATTTAAACATATATACATATAAAAATATTTATACTGTATAACAGCAGAGAACCAGTGTGTAGTCACATAACATAAACAACACAAATTAAAGGCGCTCAATCAAAGAAGGATGAAACCCAATGAAGGCCGAAACATATGTCTGTAGTTTGGCATTTCTCCTGTTCAGGTTATAATTGCCTGGTATTTTGGGGCTGGATCCCTCTATTGAGTGAGACCAGACTGAAATACTACAGGATATTTCTCCCTGTGAAGGGCACAAGTGGCTAAAAGAGGCTGCTCTGTGATTTTGTTATCATGTCCATATTATCAACCTATTAAGGTTGGTTTATTCTCTAATTGTGCTCTTATGACTAGTTATTGTTTAGTTACATATGTGCAATGTCAAAAAATAAATAAAAACAGATTTTTACTTATTAGTTATTATTTTGATTAAACTTTGCTGCAGTTACATACTGAGCTTGTGGGAATAACTTCTTCCCCAGCAACAAAGTCTTAAAGAAAGCTAATTCAATCCTTCAAACTCCTCAGCACGTAGGATTACAAGCTAGGTATGTGCAACGCGTTTCATTGGTACAGACACTTGCTCAGAGACAGTCTCCTAAGCCTATATGTGCCAAAGCAGGAGGCTTGGGCCTTATTGGATAATCTTTCCTGTTCCATATTATACACTAGGGCTGATTAACTAAGTTGTCCGGGAGTTCTCCAGACTTCTTACTGAAATACCTAAGGCCCCGGGACTTATCACTCCCCTGTGGAGGGAATTATAAGTACAGTAGTATCAATATATTTAAAGTAATAGCTGCATAGTAGAACATGATATGGCCTTGGAGTGACATTGATCTAGAGTGACATCCTGGTAAGTATTACACTGTTTCTCTAGTTTTAAGGAAAGTAAACTTGACAAATCTTGTTCCCCACTACATCTTGTTTGTGTTAGCCCCTGGCCCTCTCTTTCCTCCTGGGGTGTACCAGGCAGACTCTCAAGAGAGAGGTCACATCCTCTTAAAGTGTTAGACAGAGGATGATAGCATCTCCCTGAAAGACAAATGACATGAGATTTGGAAGACGTACAGCTTAGAGAGCAATACAAGACAGTTACTTTACAAACTGCAATGGAAAAACTTAATATAGCTCTAGATCCTTTACTCGAGACGGGCAAAAACTTACTCTCTTTAGTTGTACTTTTTAAGTAAACAACTAATCTATTTTCCTTCAAGTAGTAATGGAGAAAAGTACAGAGCGTAAGCTTTAACCCATCTGTATACAACTGGATCTCATTCTGGGTCACTACCTTATGGTGGTAATGGGGTTTGTGTACTTCAATAAAGCTGTGAGCTCTACCATGCAAGGTCAACCCAGGTCAGACAATTCATGGTCCACTGGAGAAGGAACTGGAAACTCAATCCAGTATCTTTGCCAAGAAAACCTTATGGATAAGCATGACCAGAGACTTAAAGATATATGTGCCTGGCGTGCTGCTGCCCATCACAAAGAGTCAGACATGACTGAATGACTGAACAAGAACAAAACACAGCTGGATAAGTCTCTGGTCTCACTCACACAACCATTCTTAGTGAATCTCTTTCCCCTGTCTACAGACGTTTACCCAACACCCTTCCAATCAACTAATTTATAAGATGTCCAATGGTTGTAATTGTTAATCAAAATTCCACTAAATATGTAATACAGTAAGACAATGGGTCTCAACAGTATTTAAAATGTCTTTAAGACTAATGAAGAAAAGACAATCTATCCACAGCAAGATTGCTCAGTCATAAGGGTAGTTACCTTTCATATATGGTTGTGAGTTCCAATAGCAGTTCTTGTTTTGTAGATGTATGTTTTCATTTATTTGAAATAATTATTTATATGATCTATACATCTCTACAGTTTATATCTGTTCTATGGTATTACCTAAACAAAATTAATATTAAAAAAGGACAATAAGGAATATTATCTTTCACAGATCAATTCAGCCATTCTTAGTGAATCTCTCCTCCTTCATATCAGTCCTTTTACAGTTCATGAAGTCAAGACCTAGATTTTTGGGATGAGATGACTTCTACTAAAAGAGCTTTGTCTTCTCTATCCCCAATCACCATTCCAGTCCCTGCTAATTCATTGCCAGAGATAGGAAATGTAAAAAATAGACTTGATAACATCTTGATAACTGCCTGCCTGCTGGGATTATCTAGCTGTAGAAATTAATGTCACACACGAGTGAGTTAACAAGTTTAGAAGGGAACTTTGAATGCATTTAACTTTGTGATATAATTACCAGCTCATCATGTGATGATATTAACTCCTACAACTCCAGATTGGTCAGTAAGGTATATACAGTAGATATATATACAGTTGTGCTCAAAAGTTTGCATACCCTGGGCGATTGGTAATATATGTACCATTTTTAAAGAAAACATGAGTGAGCAGCAAAACACATTTCTTTTATTTCTTATGGGATTAATATCCAACTGTAGGTTATAACAGAATGACACAATCATAAAACAAAACATGGCAACAAAGAAACAAATTAAAGGATCCTGTTGAAAAGTTTGCATACCCTTAGTTCTTAATACTGTGTGTTGCCCCCTTTAGCACCAATGACAGCGTGCAGTCTTGTGTAATAGTTGTCTATGAGGCCCCTAATTCTTGCAGGTGGTATAGCTGCCCATTCGTCTTGGCAAAATGCCTCCAGGTCATTCAAAGTCTTTGGTCGTCTTGCATGAACCGCTCGTTTGAGATCTCCCCAGAGTGGCTCGATGATATTAAGGTCAGGAGACTGTGATGGCCACTCTACAACCTTCACCTTTTTCTGCTGTAACCACTGGAGGGTCAACTTGGCCTTGTGCTTAGGGTCATTGTCATGCTGAAAAGTCCAAGAGTGTCCCATGTGCAGCCCTCGTGCAGAAGAATGCAGCATGCTTCACAGAGGGGATGGTAGTTTTTTCACTATAGGCCTTATATAGTTCACCCCTCTCCAAAACATAGCTCTTACAATGTGGCAGAAGCTGTGAGGCGTGTCAAGGTGTTGTCGGGCAGATTGTAGCCAGGCTTTTTTTTATGGTATTTGTGCAGTAAAGGCTTCTTTCTGGCATCTCGACCATGCAACTCATTTTTTGTTCAAGTATCTTCGTATTGTGCTCCTTGAAACAACCACACCGTCTTTTTCCAGAGCAGCCTGTATTTCTCCTGAGGTTACCTGTGGGTTTTCTTTGTATTCTGAACAATTCTTCTAGCAGTTATGGCTGAAATCTTTCTTGGACTACCTGACCTTGGCTTTGTATCAAGAGTTTCCACTTCTTAATAAGTGATTAAACAGTACTGATTGGCATTTTCAAGACTTTGTATATCTTTTTATATCCTTTTCCATCTTTATGAAGTTCCATTACCTTGCTACACAGTTCTTTTGACAGTTTTTTTCTGCTACCCATGGCTCAGTATTTAGCCTGCTCGGTGCATCCACGTGAGAGCTAACAAACTCATTGACTATTTCTACTCAGACACTAATTGCAATTTAAAAAGCCACAGGTATGGGAAATTAACATTTAATTGCCATTTTAACCTGTGTGTCTGTAACAAGGCCAAACATTGGATGATTTCTGTTATTATTATGCTTTAAATAGGAGTCAAACAACTATGTGATAATAACTAGCTTCATATGATCACTATCCTTCAATAATAGACTTTTTTTGCATGATCAGTTATATTTTCAAAATAAATGCCAAAATGTCACAATTTCTGCTAGGGTGTGCAAACTTTTGAGCACAACTGTATATATATAAATTCACCCAACCCCGGGCAATCTGTTAATTTGCAAGTTGTCAAATAATTATATTTCTTAGTCAGCATGCCGCTAAATATACATAGACAATGGGTCTCAACAGTATTTAAAATATCTGTAAGACTAATAGAGAAAAGGAAATCTATTTGTCTAATCTCCCGCGTCCTGTGAGATAGCATTGCCAGGATGAGTCCTTACATTGCTGTTTATAGATAACGTGTAATTAGATTAGCTAACTGCCTGATTGTGTTTCATTTTACAGAAATGCTATTTCTTTTTTGGGTTTAATAATTGGAAATTATATTTGCTCTGAGGTTGATTTTTTCTACTACAGATATGAAATCACGGGAATTATTCATTAGCTGCACTACATACCAGTGACAAGATTATTATCTCCCCACTCCATACCCTTTATGTTTGCCTAATAAAAATACATTGTAAATGTTCTTAGTTATATTTAAATGGTCTCTGTCACCACAATTTTTTTAGATTATTCTTAAAGCGCATAAAAAACTGTCTATATGTTGTGTTACCCTTTTTTCAGTCCTTGGAAATTCCATGTTGTTGTTGCTACTGTATAAATATGCAAACAAGCAGCTAATGCGTATTAATTAGCTGCTTTAATCTGCTTGCCTGTCTCTGTAGTGGCCAAAATAAAGATCACCAATGTTATCTGGCAGTTAGACTCCTCTCCCACCCTTATGAAGCACTCTGAGCCTCACATAGGTATACAGAAGTCGCAAAATCAAATCTAAATGTTTCAGAAATAATTTTGTGTAGAGAATAACAGCTAGTATAATGTGGAGCCAGATTTGAATGCTCTTTAAAACTAAATAAACTTTTGCAGAGTCCTTTTAAACATCCACTTTGAGCAGTATTTTTCTATATATTGTTTCTTTTTTAACATCAAAACGTGATAATGTGTAATATGTTGTTATAAAGTAAACACATAAACAAAATATTTACATGTTTATAAGCAATTATCCTTTACTCTAGGCTTTTATATTATTTACAACAACATATTATTATTATTTTTGTTTATTTCATATTATTTTCCCTGTAAACTAATCAGCTTTTCATTAATGCTAATAAATGCACAGGCACTTCACTTCAAGATTCTACTCCATCAGAGCTGTTGTCACAATATGCAATTACCGTTTTTTTTTGTTTTTTTTTCTGCACAACTTCTTGAGGTAGAAGGAGAACGAACAGCAAGATTATATCCCCTGATGAGCTGAGATTGATAACCTAAGGCAAAACGTGCATCGGGCCTTCTCTAACTGGCTAACATGACATTTTTTAAAGATTATATCTCTACAGTAAGAATGTGGCAGCTAAAACCATCAGTAGTTTTAAATAGGCTAATGGCCTACTCAGAAAGTAACAGACAGTTGAGAGAACAAAATTAAACCCTGCTATAAAGAATAAGTGTTGTAGTATTGGATTGGATTGTGGACAGGTGGCAATTTCCTACAGCACAATGAACCCCAGGGCATTGCTGGAATCCTTTTATTCTGCACTGGGGCGATCTGGCTGGGAACTCACCAGACAGACATATCCTTTCTGTGTGAGGAATTCTGTACATCATGAGCTTTAGTGAAGCATTTTTGCAATTGAAGCCGCATGTCTTAGGCAGCCAGTCCTGCTGAGGCCTGAAGTGCCGTGTTTATATTCTCAGTCTCTCTGAGGAACTGACATAGTTTTGTGTTGTTGCCGATTGTCTACATCTGAAACCCTGTACTGTGGACACACTTGAAAACAAAAGCAATATCTTCACATTTCTTCCTAATAAAACACTCTGAGCTCCTGGACTTCCTCCCAACATCTAAACTGTAACAAAATAACAATAAATGTTATTATATTATTACCAAATATAACGTGTAATATTTTAATATCAATACACAACCTACACATTTTTTTCTTTTATATTAAATTATTTTTTACTGTAGGGCTCTCTGTTAATTTCTCAGCTGATTCTGTCTGTTAATTTATCTGCAGGGTCCTTGTAAACTAATGTGTGTAAATATTAAAAAAAAAACACTATGAGACTCATTCTATTATCGGCCGTAAGCTATTCGCCTATTCTATTCCCTTCCGGCCGGGGACTCCGGCAGGCTTGCGGCCGGCGCCTTGCTATCCCTCAAGCGCCGGAGGAAAGCCTTTGATCTTAAACGGCCGCAAGAGTTTCGGCCGCAAGAAAATCCCGGCTGCTATTCAATTGCTCCGGGAAACCTCTCTGCAAGGCTAAAACCGAGCCGCAGCTTACTTGCAGCAAAAAGGTCCCGCAGGCACACAATTAAGCACATTATAAAGCCATCCTGCACTCTGAGGAGACTATAAAGTGATTGTAGGTGTTAGCATTAATAGCACAACATTCCCCTACACTCAAATCCGTAAATAAATTTATTTTTTAATTTATGTCACATATCCATGTAAAAAGTCCAGAGTGCTTGGAGCACCTCAGACCGGCCCACGCTGCGGACGGAAAAAAAACAGTTAATGTAATCTCGAATTTGGACTGATGTGCAAGCTTGAGAGGGGGTTGCTATTAATCCTCATGTCCCCCAATATGATCCCTAGCATTTACAGAGCTTTACAGTGCCGTCTTGAATTTATTTTTGCATTTAAAGATTTCTGAGCTTACGGACGATTGCAAGATATAAGGCCAGCCGTAAGGGGATATCCTTCGGCGCAGTATAATTGAATTCCAAGGTAACGGGAGCCCCGCAAGGAATCGCAGCTTTGCGGCCGATTTACGGCCGATAATAGAATGAGGGCCTAGCACTTTCGTTTGGCAAAAAATTAGGTCAGGGAGGATATGTTTGGGCACACACACAGGCCAAGATTTGAGGATATCCCGGCTACGTACAGGCAAGACTATAACTTAATCAGTCATCCCCATTGACTCACAGTATGCACAGAAATTAAATCCTCATATTTAGGCCTGTGTATGGCTCTCCAGGACCAAATTTGCCTATCCCAGGGCAGTCTGTAGTCTATAATCAGTATAGGCAGAATGCACAGGTTTGTACTTAGAGGAGAAGAACTGTTAGCTCCCTGTTTATGCAAATTATGTCAGTATTTCCCAGCAGCAATGTGAGGTTCTACACACCTAAGAAGTTGCTGAGCTTTCTTTTCCTCTCCTTGTCATTAAAAATATTATATGCAATAGATGTAGAGGGGTCTAGTGGCAAGGTTGTCCAAAGCAACATGAAACGATAATGGCCTGAGGCAAAACAAGGGGCAAGAGGTAGTTCAAAGGTCAGGCTAGCAGAACCAGATTCCTAATCCAATGACGTCAGTGGCGGAGCTGGTGAATGGAGGGCCCTGGTGCAAAACATTTTTAGGGCCCCCCTTGCACCTTAATTATCTACCCAGTGGGGACAATAAAATGCTAAAAATATACATATATAGATGATGAGATCACTGCTACGCTGCTCAGATCACCTTACTATAAAGTAATTATCTGCCGTCCTCATATAATAATTTAAGATTCCTCATTTACTGCCAGTAGCAGAGGTCCATTAACCTGTTGTGGGCCCCAGTGTGTTGCACCAGCAGTAGCTCCGCCACTGAGGGATGTAAGGAGAGTAGTAGTAAGGCAAGACACATGACATATACAAGAAATCAATCTGAACAATAGCAATGCACCTAGTCGGAGACGAGAAGCAGAACAACTGAGCACTGCTGGTTAGCTATTACTGCTATATATAGGCTCAGAGTTGCACTTCCCAACTCAATTACCAAACTGGATCAGTGCAACACCCGGGATGGATTTGGTACATGTAAGACCTGAACTGGATCAGACCTAACTGGATCATGCTCTATGCATACAGCTTCTACAAACATACAAGGCACGGTGTACCCTCTGCAAGCCTAAACAAGGGCAGAAAGCATAGCCTCCTCAGAGGCTGCGCCAAAGAAACAGAAGAAATTAGTGCCGCCTAGTGGCCAGCAGGAGACCTGAAAGCAGGGGTGCCTCCTCAGATACTACGCCAAAGTAAAAGAAGAGCTCAGTGCCACCTAGTTGCCAGCGGGAGACCTTGGACTATCAGCCCTATTAAATTCACTCAAAGCGTAAAACCGTGGCCCACAAAACTTACGGCTATTAAATTGGCCCCGTAAAGTAACCCACCAACGACTTGCGGGGGTTAGGTGCTAATAAACCCTACTGGATGTGGAAATTTGAACTGTGAGTCCGCAAATCCATTGATCTGTCAAGCCTGTAACTGTTACGTCTCCAATCAAGCTATTAAATTGCAACAAATTCACGGGTGTTCAAGCCCGTAACAAGCAAATAAAGCCAAGAAGCCAACGAGTGCTAGAGAGGACCCGCAAGGGGGTTAAAGTCCAACCCGTAGCACTTAAAATGCACATATACACACACTACTGTACTGTTATTAAAAGGGAAAGTGATGTTAGGTCTTAGAATTAATAGCACAACATACTCAAGCCCGCAAATTGGCATAAATAACTACTTTATTTCATGTTTAATTTCCGTTTTATATCCTGTCAATCAATGTGTTAATACATATAATGGAACTCGCAGGGACTAGAATATCATATTTACTGACTTATGAATATTGCATTATATCTGGAATGTGGGTCCGATCGTAACTTGTAATTGAAACCCGTAAGACTTTGAAATCCCACCTCCATTTTTCAGTGACGTAATTATGATGATCTCTGTTGATATTGGCTCCATCTAAACCCGTAACTACGGGTTTGACTAATTGATCACGTTAACGGCCGAACATCCAACGTTCGAAAAATGGTTTACAGGTTTGAGTCTCAAGCCCGTAACTCACAGCATGTTCTAATTTAATAGCTCTGTAACGCGACCAAATTTCGAGCCCGCAGCCGTTGCGGGTCTCACGTTGCACTTACGGCCTTGGAATTTAATGTGGCTGTATGATGCAAAGTTCTTTTAAAGACTTTCTAACAGTCTTTTTTTATTCCATTATTGATTGAAATAAGGTTGCAAGTCAAATACTGCAGGGATTCAGTGACCCAATATCCACCACAATGTCCGAAATAACAAGTGGCAGAACTACAGCTGGAGCATTAAAGGTATACGGAAGACTGTGGGATCTCCTGTGTGCGTCTGTCTGATTGGGCGTCCCATATCAAATCATTTTATTGAGAAATTCTGTATATTTGTAATTCAAAGTACATTTGAAATCTCTTTTTTGAGCTCCACCCCCGAGGAACCTATGTAGGTAGAGCAGCTTTGTATCGACTAGTAAGAGGCAAACAGATACATTGTTGTACCAGCCTCTGATTGGCCACAAATAATTACAAATGTTATGCTAATTTAGCTTGGATTTTCAGGGGCGTTTTCAGGGGATTTTTTCCTGCTGATTTAACTCTATCAGATACATTGATAATCCAGGAAACTTCCATATACCTTTAAGTCCTTTTTATCACTGTACCGGCACCCACACTTTTTGGAGCACAAGACGCGCGTGACGTCATGTGCGCGCCGACAAATGTGCGCACCCACACCAGTGCGTATAGAACTGAGGCGAGGTTGAGTACTTGGGAAGAGAGACCTGGGGTTAGAGGGTGGGTACTAGGGGTAGAGACAGAGTGAGTAGTGGGGAGAGCAAACGCTGGGGAGTGAAGGTTAGTACTGAGGGAAGGAGGGAGAGCTGGGGAGAGAGGGTGAGTACCGGGGAGGGTAAAAATGGGAGAGGGTGAGTACTGGGGAAGAGAGACCTGGGGTTAGAGGGTGTGTACTAGGGGGAGAGACAGAGTGAGTAGTGGGGAGAGCGAGTGCTGGGGAGAGAGGGTGAGTACCGGGGAGGGTAAAAATGGGAGAGGGTGAGTACTGGGGAAGAGAGACCTGGGGTTAGAGGGTGTGTACTAGGGGGAGAGACAGAGTGAGTAGTGGGGAGAGCGAGTGCTGGGGAAGGAGGGAGAGCTAGGGAGAGAGGGTGAGTACCGGGAGAGTGAAAATGGGAGAGGGTGAGTACTGGGGAAGAGAGACCTGGGGTTAGAGGGTGTGTACTAGGGGGAGAGACAGAGTGAGTAGTGGGCAGAGCGAGCGCTGGGTAGAGAAGGTTAGTACTGAGGGAAGGAGGGAGAGCTGGGGAGAGAGGGTGAGTACCAGAGGCACAGAGGTTGAGTACCGGGGAGGGTGAAAAGGGGAGAGGGTGAGTACCGGGGAAGAGAGACCTGGGGTTAGAGGGTGGGTACTAGGGGGAGAGACAGAGTGAGTAGTGGGGAGAGCGAGTGCTGGGGAAGGAGGGAGAGCTAGGGAGAGAGGGTGAGTACCGGGGAGGGTGAAAATGGGAGAGGGTGAGTACTGGGGAAGAGAGACCTGGGGTTAGAGGGTGGGGACTTGGGGGAGAGACAGAGTGAGCAGTGGGGATAGCAAGAGCTGGGGAGAGAGGGAGAGTACTGAGGGAAGGAGGGAGAGCTGAGGAGAGAGGGTTAGTACTGGGGGAAGGAGGGAGAGCTGAGGAGAGAGGGTTAGTACTGGGGGAAGGAGGGAGAGCTGGGGAGAGAGGGTTAGTACTGGGGGAAGGAGGGAGAGCTGAGGAGAGAGGGTTAGTACTGGGGGAAGGAGGGAGAGCTGGGGAGAGAGGGTTAGTACTGGGGGAAGGAGGGAGAGCTGGGGAGAGAGGGTTAGTACTGGGGGAAGGAGGGAGAGCTGGGGAGAGAGGGTTAGTACTGGGGGAAGGAGGGAGAGCTGGGGAGAGAGGGTTAGTACTGGGGGAAGGAGGGAGAGCTGGGGAGAGAGGTTAGTACTGGGGGAAGGAGGGAGAGCTGAGGAGAGAGGGTGAGTACCAGAGGGACAGAGGTTGAGTACCGGGGAGGGTGAGTACTGGGGAAGACAGGGTGAGTACTAAGGAGGGTGAATACTGGTAGAAGAGAGGGTGAATACTGGGGAGGTGAGTACTTGGGGAGAGGGTGATTATTCAGGGAGGGGGAGGAGCGGGTGAGTGCAGAGTGTTGCACTGCGGCGCTGGTACGGGTGCAAGGATTTGTCAGCCTTTGTGGGCGCGCACATGACGGCGCGCACTTCTCGTGGGCCCAAACGTCGTGCTACCGACTGTACCTATCTGCACTTGTGATGTCTGAAGGAGGGATTATAACAAGTCACTTTTCCAATCATTATTTTTTCATACAAAGCCAAAAAAAAAACTGTTCCATGCTTAAAACCAAAGGCCGTAATAGCTAAGATGCTCCTTATTATTTCAGATGAGAGTCAATAAGAAATTATACAGAATATCTCATGCAGTTATCTGTGGTTATTATTCCTTTGATTTTAATGTTTCCAGCTCTTGGCACAGAAGAAAGTTACCGCTCACAAAGAGATGAAATAAGATAAGTTTCTTGTTTTTTAATCTTGAGACTGATATTGCATTTTCATGGTCGAGTGAATTTCATCACCTACCCTTGGCAAGGCATTGGGTCTTGATCTATCAGCCCAGGCTCCTCCAGCTGCTGATACGCTGGTCCTGTAATTCCACCGAGGCGTCCCCGGGGCAGAGGGGGAGTCCTCCGAAAGGCATTTCTGTGCAGCATCCGACTCCTTTGGCTGGGACTGCAGCATGATGAATGGATTCTGCAAGACAGCAAACAGTCGCATAAAGGCTTGCACAAACAATACATTACAGACTGAATACAGAATAAAAAATAATATATATATTTGAAAACTTTGAGACTGACGAAGAGCATAATTAATTAGGAAAAAGTCACAGATTTTTTAAATTGACATTACTGGAAAGCTGTGCTTGCATTGAATGATGCAAGTTGTCTGCTTCTGGACCATAGATGGGGAAGGGGTATGGTGCTAATCTGAGTATTATCCAGTTATCAAACAAAGGATCAGAACTACTGAATGTTCTATTCCACCAAGCCATCCCCTAATAACTACAAATACACTTTTCCACTCTCCAGCTCTTAGAATTTCATTAACAAACACAAAATGGATTCATGCACTCATAACCAGAGTCTTCACACAGATTGATCCCCAAAATGTTTATGTCCATAGCTGACACATCTGCTACTAATGTTAGTTTGATACATACTTGAGTAACAAGTGTCTTTTGTCTTGAACTACAGTGGTCCTTTAAATGCAGTTTGACAAGTGTGATGTCACTAACAGTCAATGTTTAATATATATATATATATATATATATATATATATCATTGTTCAGTATCCCTTTAACTAATAGAGCAATAGCTCTACTCTGGATTTACATATCTGGTGCCCCTAGGCACAAACTCCATAGCCGCCCCTGGGTGCATGAGGATATGTACATCTCTGTTTCATTACCTAATCATAGGTCTAACAAATCAATTGTGCTGCGTAATATATATATATATATTGTTATGTAAATGAGGAGCACCACCTAGGGAGGAGCCCCTAGGCGACTGCCTTGTTATAAATCTGACCATGCC
The DNA here is from genome assembly GCA_027410445.1 of Discoglossus pictus. NCBI lineage: Eukaryota > Metazoa > Chordata > Amphibia > Anura > Alytidae > Discoglossus > Discoglossus pictus. The sequence goes on along the minus strand of CM050171.1, from coordinate 11,705,067 downwards.
CTAACACAGCATAACTTTAATAATTAAATGATGGATGTATACAATACAAAATATGAAATATAATTACAAGAAGTCGCGTTTTTCAGAACGGCACAAACAGGACTGCAATGATTGGTATATTACAGTGGTCCGGTGCGATGTTACAAGTTTCAGGCCATGGCTATGATGAATTGAGAGGTTATAAAACAAGAGTCAGAGGGTTGACATTTGTCATTGAAGATCTGGATAGTTGAGATCTCTACAGCTGTAATTTGTCACTCTGAAAAAATGTGTCATATGTCACAGTGGGACATCCATCACAGATTTGGACTAGGCTATATGCTATGTAGCAGGGTCTGTACTGATCAACATATAAGTATTACTATTCCTAAATCGAGAGGCAATTCTTTAATACAAAGCTTTTAACTGGATGACCTGCAGATAACTGCTGTGGATTAGAATCAGTGACAGTTTGCTTTGTTGCTTTTGCAACTATCACCCTACCTCCTGAAAAAGAAAAAAATGCAGGTTCAAGAGCCAGAGAAAAATAATAGCTTTGAAGTCACCTTTACAGTGTAGACATATAAGTGTTGGGATGGGGTTCCATGGTGGTCCAGTGGTTAGGATTCAGTGCTATAAACACTGCAACCTGGTTTTGATTCCAGTCAGGGAACCAAGAGATCAGACCCTGAAACCGAGCAAGTTTGGGCCTGGTCAGTAATTGGATGGAAGACCACCTAGGAATACCAGGAGCTGTATGTTGTGGCCCACTGGAAAAGGAACAGTCAACCTGCCATGAATACCAAGTGGATCAGCATGGTGTGTTATGGTCCATGAGAGTCGGACACGACTGAGCGATGCAAACACACAAACAACGACATGATGGGACACATACTCTTTATCCCCTGTCTCTGTCCCAGGTCCCAAGTGGATTATAATGAAGACATGGAATATTTTTTTTTTAAACCTAAAGCACCATGTATCAAGGAAACATGGAGTTCTACTAGGGAACTGGTGCCCAGATGTTAGTTAGCATGTGGTCTACTTTTGGTGGTCATCCAACCAATTCTCGGTCACATTCATAGATATTGTACATTATATATACAGTAAAATCCCTGTTCTCCGGCACCCACAGGGACTCCCTATTCCCGGATAAGTGTAGTAGCCGGTTAATTGAGAGTCCCTGAAAAAAGGGTCTAAACGACCCTCAACCCCCCCAAAAAAACTCTAAATGCCTTTAAAAGGGGCATTAGCACCTAAACTGGCCAATTTTGGCCCAGAAAAAAATATTAGAAAAAAGTTAGTGTTTTTTTTTTGCAGTCTCGAACTGCTGGATAGTTCTGGATAGTGCCGGTGTAGCAGGAGTTTTGTTCAAATGGGGAATTTATGCCAGTGCCGGTTGCTTGAGAGTGCCAGTTGGTTTGGTGCCGGATAACTGGTATTTTACTGTATATATATATATATATATATATATATATATATATATATATATATTACTTGCCAACTACTACTATTGTTCCACAGCCAGCCGGGATGTTTTTCCTTCTGGACAGTAAGATTTAAGTTCGCATAGCAGTCACCACTTTGAGACCGTTTGTTGACGAGCGATGTGTTGGGTCCATTTACTAGAGATTCAGTGTGTTCTAACAAGTAATGGTCTTGTGATGAAGGATGGAGGGTGATAGGACCAATCTTGTCATAATTTTATTTTCAGTGATGCAGAATGTGCTTTTAAAGGGCCACTGAAGTTTAGGGAGAAAAACTTCATATGTTTGTGAAATCTGTAACAAACTAAAAACATTGGCAGCTATATAAGCCATAATATTATTGCCGACAATATTAAATTCAGCCGGCTCTTTATGCGTCATGGTGTTTTCACCTTGAATAATTAGTTTCCTTGGAGCCTGAGGGGGAGGGCTGTCCTACTGGGACTTACTCTTCTATTTAATCATATTGCAAGAGGGTATTTATTATGGCACCAACTGAATAAAGATGTAATCTGAATCAAAGATTCATCTAATGCCTTTATATTGCTTAACCATGTTAGGAACAAACCATCAAAGCAAAAGTGAATCAAAAATGTAAAAAGTAATGGCTCTTCTTACCTATAATGCTTTGTGGATTGAGCTCCTCTGTCGGGCGGTGGGGTGTCTGAGAAAGGCTGGGTTTCTGAAAAGCTGGATTCCATGACTTTCTCTCTGACAGGCTCAGGATTCCTCTCGGACTTTGAATACTGCAATAAATACAATAAATGTCGAACAACATTTTGACTAAACTTGAAAAGCAATGAATAAAAATAAATAATAATAAATGATTTAGAATCACTAAAATGGTCATACCAATGAACCATTGGGGAAATTTACTAAAGAATTAAAACGCCAGGAATAACCCGTGTTATCTCGCGATGCAGCTCCTCAGCTCATTGTGTGATTTATTTAAACGCCTTGATTGGGGTGCGTCATGGGCGTGTTTGCGGCATGTTACCTGCATCTATCTTAAAAACCCAAATTCTCAGAATTTACTAAACCCTCATCCTGCTTTTTACTACCTGTGATGCTGATATTCAGTATCATGTCTCAACCCAGCTTTAGCAATATATTTTATATTTAAATAAAATGATATAACCAATATTCCTCCATTATTATACAACTTATGTTGCTAGATGATATATATATAGCAGTGTATGTTGTATATAAATATGTGATTATTAGTTTTATAACTTTATTGAAATATAAAATATACTGCACTGCAGGGTTGAAACCCACAATGCTGAATATCAGCATCAGAGGTAGTAACATATCTAAGACCTCAATGAGGCCTCTAAGTATAAACAAGGCACCTAGTATTAGCCCATTACCATGAGGTCCTATGGAAACCCATAGCAATCTAATTTATAACAATGGGAGTCCCTATGGACCCCCATGGCATCTAACATTGATCTGTTACCAAGTAGGATGTCCCATGGAAATCTATTCTATAATCATTGTGGGTCCCTGTAGACCCCCATGGCTATAAATATGAGCCCCATGGCACCTAACAGTTATCCCCTATATCATGGATGTCCCTTCAGATCCTCATGATATACTATAGGTATGTAGGGACACCTATGGAATAGGGGTAAATGTTAGGTGCCATGTAGGTCAATAGGGACCCCCATGGCATCTAACATTAATCTGTTACCAAGTAGGATGTCCCATGGAAATCTATTCTATAATCATTGTGGGTCCCTGTAGACCCCCATGGCTATAAATATGAGCCCCATGGCACCTAACATTTATCCCTATATCATGGATGTCCCTACAGATCCTCATGATATACTATAGGTATGTAGGGACACCTATGGAATAAGGGTAAATGTTAGGTGCCATGTAGGTCAATAGGGACCCCCATGGTTTAGAAGGTTAATGTTAGGCATCATGGGGATCATGGGGGTCCATAGCAACATGCAAAAGAAAGTTCAAAATGTATCACCTTTGAGCCTCATTTGCTAAATCATTAGTGTTCACTAAGACATTCTGTGATCCTGCTTGAGACTCTTAGGTGTACTTAGAATGTATTTTTCTTACTGTATAGAGTGGTTGGTTTTTCAATATCCTCACATATTTTAAATGTATAAAATGCGTACAATTTCATCAATAAACCTTAACAATAATACATTATTTTCTGTAATAAGCAGGCAATTAGTAATTAGATAGATTAGCATCACTCATATTACTCATACACTTATCTTCTTGTGAATAAATCTTATGTCAAGAAGAATCTTTAATTTTTTTTCTACCTAATTATTTCCTTGTATTGAGAATTCCACTCATTAATATGGACGTGTGGGAGGTTTTACACTCACATTGTGGAGTGGGACTCGCGTCTCTCCAAGACTCTTTGCCTTTGCCATCAGTTTGGATGCGTGGAGGCTGTAGTTTTTTCCAGTTTGTGATTCTTTCAGTTGCTCTTGAAGTTTTTTTGTCTGCCTCCTAAAGCAAAATAAAAAATGTACAATTATTATATTTGTTTCAAACTGAAACAATTCAATAAGTTGAGGAGGATTTAAAGGGACATGGTTGTGGCAAAACAAATCATGGGTATGTTGCATCGAGAATATTGAAAGCCCTACTAGCCCAGTCTTTAATGACGTATTGTTATTTCTTGTCCCTCTACCATCCTGTAGGAGGCTGCTACTTTCTCCCATCATTACAACTGTGAATCTCCATATTGTATCTGCTAATCTAAATACAGCACTTTAGCAGCTTTCTATTGGTTCACACAATTATGTCCCGCTATCTCCCACATTAGAAGCTACACATTACCTGGTGTGCCAGTAAAAAACTGCTGTCTGTGCCATGTTTGCATTAGGAGATGCAATATGAAGAATCACAGGTTTTCTGTCTGCTCACCCCACACAGTAAAGAACTCTTGAGAGGTGGAATCAGGTAGACAGGTGAAACATTTATGGATAAAGATTAGGAAAACAACTAAGTCAGAGGTGCTCAGCAGAGAACGAACCAACCTTAATAGGTTAGTTTTATGGCCATGATAACCCACTCTGAGAGCAACCTCTTTTAGCTCACTTGTGCCCTTCACTGCAAGAAATATCCTGTATTATATCAGTCTGGTCCCACTCAAAAGAGTGACCCAGCCCCCAAATACCAGGCAATTCTACCCTAACAGGAGAAACAGCAAACCCCAGACGCGTTTCGTCCTTTATGGGCCTCGTCAGTGAGGTGCAGCTGGACTCCCTAAAGATTAGGAAATACAAATATATAAATAATTAATGGCTTTATCTAATTGGGCTAATAAAGTCTTAATACTGCTAGATACTTTTAAAGGGATATGACTTGTTTTACTGCTTTAGTGTCAAGTTTTGAGCTTAAGCTGATATTTCCATCCAAGTTTAAGGTACTTTACAGTTAAGTTTGCCCTTAAATCCTCTTCCTACTCCCAGAGAGCCTGACAAGAAACTGTTCAATAATTCACCGTCAACAAAAACCTGAATACATGGCCAACTGACCATCCCAATGTTTCCCTATAGGGAGATGAGACCTGCTCAGATTACATTTTGACCAAAATCCCCAAAAGTTCAATTCTCAAGTCAGCTGTTTTTAAGTGTTAGATTCACTTTGAAAGGATGATTCATTCCCAAGGTATGACTGTGCCACAAGACAACAACTTTAGTGTCAAACTTATTTTCTGAGCTTTTTATGATACAGAGGACCATAAAACTCTGCATAGGAATCAGTGTTGCCTTGTGTTGTCGATCATTGGGAATTCCATCCAAAGCAATTTGTGAGATTGCCATAGAGAGGAAATGTCATTAATATGATATAAACGTATGGTCCACAAGGAAGAAAGGTCTTACTCTTTCTGCCAGTCATCCTTTGCAATAAGATCTATCTGTGGGCTTCTGGGCCAGTCACAAGTCATATTTACTTTCTATCTCTTTATTCTTCTTCTTTAACTGTCTATCTCACTTTAAAATAAAACTAATGGAAACCATTTGGAATAGACCCAGTTTTGGTAAGTTTAGGTCTATAAAATATCCAAGTTGAGCACTTCTTTACATCTAGTTTTTTTTTTACTTTCTAAAATCATTAAATTAATTTTAACGCCATAATATAACAATCAGACATTTTCTGGTATTCCTGGTAAACAACAATTCACACAAAGCCTTGTGGGATAAGTAGTTCTGTTTCACTGTAGTGCAACAAAAAAAAATGGTGAAATTTGTGCATTAATCAAAATGAGTAGTTATAATAAAAATGTGATTTGGAAATTATAAACCTGAAACCTGAAGCCAATAGCTTGCCAGGTTTCTATATGTTTATGTGTTTGTAAAGAAAAGAAAACGTACACCCCGATTCAATTGAGCAATCGCAAGTTACTGGAGCCCGTATGTGAGGCCGTAAGTTAATTTGCTATTCAATTGGCGTATTTTTGCGGGCTCCAAATGGTATACAGGTTACGGCCTTGAAAACTCTGCCTCCCAAAGCCTTTGATCTTTTCCGTCTGCAAGAGTTACGATCACTAAAATCGCAGTTCGCTATTCAATTGCTACAATTCCTCAAGCCCGCAAATGTTTTCACACAGTAAATGGCAAATGTAGGAGAAAATCCTACGAGTACTAGAGAGGACCCGCAGCAGTGTAAATGCAAATAAAAAACAATACTGCACTGTAAAAGGCTTATATAATTGCACAACAGTCTCAAGCTCGCAAATCGGCAATAAAAATCATATTTATTTATGTGTCATTTCAGGGTTATATCGATCTCGGGAAACAAAGAGTTAATACATATCAGGCCACCCACATGGACTAGAACAATATTGACAGTCATTTTTATTATTTTGTATTTTGAGAGTTTGCGAGTCTGATCGCATATCGGACCCCTGAACCTAATTTATTGACATGTGACCTCCATGTTTTACTGCCGTAATAATGTCTCATTTTCTATTGGCTGTTTCAAAATGGGTGGGTACGGACTTGCTTAATTGATCATATTACCGCCCTGAACTGCTATGCACGTGTGCATGGTTTACGGCTTTGGCGTTCGGCCCATAACTTGCGGGCTTGTTTAATTGAATAGCACCGGAATCGGAGACAAACAGGAGCCCAAAGCACGCCCGCAAATATAAGTAATTCCCACATGGGAATGGATTCCATAATGCAAAACTTATATAGGAGATTTCATATGGAAAATATTTTTAGAATAGGTATAATGAAAGTTTTTATTGGAGGAATTTAAATCTTTGTCCACAATAAAGTTTTCACTATGTGGATATGACATATTTCTCAGAGTCTGTACAGTATATAAAACTCTACAGCTGTAATTCCTACTGTTGAAACTTGTTTGTGCCATAGTGTTGGTACTTGGAAATAATGAAGCTTAAAGTGACTTTAAAAAGGGAAAACTGCCTTGTAAGACTTTCCAGTCTTGCAGCCCTATTAAATTGTGTAAACCCGTAGCCCGTAACAGAGCCCGCAAATCTGCAATATAAATTATTTTTTCTATATATTTAATTTCCGTGTTATATCGATCCCGGCAATCAATGTGTTAATACATATAATGGAACTCGCATGGACCTGAATATTATATTTACTGATTTATTAATATTACATTATTTCTGGAATTTGGTCCGATCGTTACTCGTTATTCAAACCCGTAAGGGATTGAAATCTAGCCTCCATTTTTATGTGATGTAATGATGACGATCTCTTTTACCATTGGTTCCATCTAAACCCGTAATTACAGGTTTGACTAATTGATCATGTTCACGGCCACACATGCAACATGCGCAAGAACGGTTTACGGGTTTTCGTCGCCGGCCCATTGGTCGCAGCATGGTTGAGTGTTGAAGCTCTGTAACTCCAGAGAATTTCAAGCCTGCAGGCTTTGCGGGTGTACCGGTGCTGCTACAGGCCCTTGGTCTACTTATATATATATAAAAGATATGGCTACCATACTTCTTTTGGCCATACTAAAGCTATTGGATTGCCATGGGCTCTGTTTTCATTATCTTTTATATTTATTCTTACATCAAAAGAAAATTGTAGAATACAATTACATTATCTTTTTAATCACTATTTCTAGTTTACCGAAGACTGACAAAGACCAAGGTAATATATGACATAATCTAAAATCTTCTTATTTATTCTCTAGGAAGGTGTTGCTAATATAATTAGTACACTTATTTTATCTCAAAGAATAAATTACAAATGTATCATAACTCTGACATTGCTTGTTCCTCCATGTTGGTTGACGTACACAATGCAGTTTTGCATACGTTTTTGTTAAACAATCCTTGAGAAATTCTACCAGTTCTTTTATTGGGTTGAATATTGCTCTGAATTTTCTTTAAATCATCTCTTCATGTTGGATTTTTTTCTTAAACAATTATATTTCTTATATTTGTTGTCCTGGGTGACATTTTTAATCAATTGACAAACTTTAGGAGACAATTGCTTTCCACTTCCCAGATTCATTCCTATCTTCCATCACATAAGACAACACTTTATCACCGGAGAATGAAAAAAGTCTTCATGGCAGATTAAATTGGTTTTTGACCCATAAATGTATGATATTGTTTGTCAACCTTATCATGTGAAACTGTGTGTATGCTGCCACATCTAACATAGAAGCCCTAAATACAATCGCTCTCGTACAGTCCTTGGCCGTTACTGACTGCAGTGCTTCCAGGGATTTTACTCTAGTAATCATTTTCTGGACGTTTTTTTCCTTTGGCAAAAAAAAAAAAAAATCTGGACAAGTATTTAAAATTACTCCCAGAAAGGACTTCTGTTGACTAGGAACAAAATTGTGTTTTGAGTGATTTATGACCTAGGCATGTTCTTGCAGAATCTCTAAACACTTAAAAGTGTACATGGAAGTCCGCTCCGATGACTGAGCTTTAATCAAGAAGGCTCTGTGATATGGTGCGAAAGATCTCCAAATACTAACAATATATAGTTGAAAATACAGCTAGAGATGGCGCACCTTTGTAGATACATCGCTGTTATGGGACTAAAGAATAATATTGAAAATATAACTCAGATACGTTGGATATTTCATATTGATTGGATGGATTGTGATAAGTAGACATTGGATATCATGAATTGGTTTGGATCCCAAACATTTATTATTGAGCTTAAACATCTTACATCAAATACGGGGCAAAGATAATTAAAAATGAGAGAGAGAGATAGAGGAAGGGAGTGATAAGGAGCTTTGGCAGAATAATTCCAAGTGCCTGGTTCTGATTATGCAAAAGCCTAGGGGAGAAGAAGTGGCAATATCTCTTGTTGGGTGCGGCAGAGTTTTTTCGGTACACATAAAACCTTGAGAACCAGTGGTTGGTGAGGATATTCTGAGGATGATTAGCAGATGTTCACCTGCAGATCTCAGTGTGGGGGTTGGAACATAAGAAGATAGAAGCTCCTCTAGGTAACTGAGACCTTGATCATGAGCCGCTTCGTCCTTGGGTGGAGGGTCAGGAGAATAGGTGTTACGTGGCAGGAGAAAGATTGGTCTGTTAATAAGATTCCAACCAAATTGTATATCAAGATGAAGCAACGTTGCTCATTATCTGATCGAGCTACAAAAAGCTGATTGTAGAAGTGCAGTATTGATTAAATGAAGGCATGAACTAATGTTCTATATAGGCATACGTAGAAAAAGAAATAAGAATGTACTTGGCTATTTTAGACAATACAAAACAAGGTTTGTCTCTTCTTCTCCAACTGGTTGCTTCTGTTATATATTCATTTGTCTAGGATTTTAACCTTTAACAATAAACCTCCTTGAAAGAAACATTTTCAAGTCTATTAATATGAATTTTTGTTCCCTTTGCTAGAAAATGTACACAACCATATTTGATGGATTTCCAAAATTTTTCTCCTTCTCATAATACAAGAATATAACTCATTTTGGAATACTGACATCTTTTTTGTCTAGAAGATTCCATTATGAATTAATCGTTATCTGCCTTATGTACAGAACACAATCTGACTTTTTTTGCAGGATTTATCTTGAATATTTCATAGCATTGTCTTTATGTACAAACTTGCAAACATTTCTTTGAGTCACTTTTATATCTTTTCTGAATAAAAAGACGTCTTATCTTGTATCGATCATTATCTAGCTCCATAGAGGAATCTCGTTCACCCTCTGCCTGAATCCTTTCCTGACTCATCCTAGTTTAATAATAGTGTCAAAACTTGTTCCAGATACTTGAGTCAATGTCTTTTAATAGATTTTGGTGATTTCTACTGCACAGAGGACATTGTCTCTTGTAAGATTGAAACCATGACAAAAAAATCAACTATCTGATATAAGGCTTCTGGTAAGGCTGTCTGATAATTGAAGACCTGATATTGCTTGGGGAACCTGTAGGAACATTATAAAGTAACAGATATTCTTACAATTGTTTGTCTACTTTTTATGGCCAGGCTACCTCGGCAGAAGGAGCATCAGACCTCACTATGACCTGATGTACAAGACATATCAATATTTAGTGGAACATGGGTTAATAATTGAAAGATAGACCAGAGAAAAGAATACTCCTGTATCTTTCTAAAGAGTACACTACTGGAAAGTGTATATGGCTTTATGCGAAAGTGTGATATAAAGCATGTAACACCTATCCTCCTGGCACTCAGTCAAATACTCTACATCTTCTGCTACTTGCTATGGACAAAGCTCATCGTGATCAAGGTCCCAGTTACCTAGAGGACATCCTCGGTGCTTATGTTCCAACTCCTACAGTGATATCTTCCAATAAAGATCTATTAATGATCCTCAGAATATCCCAACCTGCACCCAACCTGTGATGCACCTAGGCCATGTTGATAACATTGACATTTCTGCTCCCCAAGGCTTTTGGATAATCAAAATTGGTCTGTTAAACTTAAATACATAGAGTAATATATATATATATATATATATATATACATGTTCTCTGTGCTCTACTAGGAAAGTATATAAATAAATGCATTCTGGGTGGGTGGGAGCCTAAAAGAATGACCATAAAATCTGAATTCACTCAATGTCCAAGAAGGAATGGACTGAACACGACCAATATCACACTGGATAAAACTTAGTACAGCATCTAAGTAATTACAGTTCTGAATATTGCACACTATATACAGTGATTATTCATTTACACTGACTTATACCTTTTTATCTTTCTAGACACAACATCAAATGGTGGGCCAGGTGGGCCATGGAGGTTGCTCAGCTTCCATGGCTACCAGGAATGGCCCCTTGACTGGGTTGCAGCAAAGGTGCTGTATAAATTGGGAGCCACCAGCTCTGTGCTAAAAGAGGATTCGCCACCTTATGATATGGATGGCTTTATAAAGAAATACTGCTCATTTCCTTAACTAAATATGGTATTCTGTGGCATGTATAGAATTTTATTAAAAATTAAATTAAATGAGCTACTGGGTCGTAATTTTAATTTTTTTTAAGAACCACACAATATTTTTAGAATGTTAAAAAAACATTAGTTTTTTTTTTTACTTTTATTTTATTACTTTACTTTTATATTTTCAGACACCCTGAAGACTATTCTCTTCTCCCAGGCCTTCCAATAATTTAACTCGCACTCTTTTTCTTTTTTGTCTCCTAAGTACTTTGAGTTAGTTCTGGAAGAAAAAGATCTATGTTAATTAATTATTAAGTTATTATTTAATTATGCTGCTGTGGAATGTCCCAATTTTCTTCCAGTAGGTCAACTTCCTGAGGTGGGAGGAAGACGAGGCCGAGGAAGTGTCACAATGAAAATCTGCCAGTGGTTTTAGTCAGACTAAATAGAAGAACATTAGTTTACAAGTACACCCTCCAGAGGCAGCAGCAGGCAAGGTAACAAAATGGAAGCTTGTTCTATAATTGCATATAAAAATTTAAAGGTTGAAATTATTTATTTATTTGTTTATATTTGTTTGTTTGTTTTTACTTATTTATTTTGCCCATTTTGATGTTTAATTATTTTAAAAATCATGTATTAAAAAAATTAACCACAGTCAGGGGCGTAGGACCTGGAGGGGATAGTGGGGACAAATACCCCCCCCCCCAAACTAAATGAATAGGGGACACAAAAAATAGCAAAATTAAACTTAACCATGCATTACCAGATTTGGCCATGGGGCCTTATGTCTAGCCCCTTTGACCCATAATTTATATTATATATAAATATAAATAATAATTTCGCATATAGACATTATATATATCACATATATAGTTGTCAGTGTGTGTAACGTTTGCGATGTTGGTCATGCAAAGCGAGGCCAGCCATTGAGACACAGGCTTGCAGGACTTCATTGCAGGGCCGGTGGGACCTGTAGGTTTTTCCCTCACCACCACCACCATCCCTGTACCTGGTTCCTACCGGTAAAGTGACTCTGAGTTATGAATTTATCCATTATCTTTAACACATACAAAGCCACAACTTACTTTGTTCTGCAGTAGAAAGCCGCACATATCAACCCAACAAGGACGATCCCAAATATGATGCAGGAGATTGACAGGACCTGCTGCTGGTAGACCTCCTCACTCTCTGCAACCAGAACAAATTAATGGTCAACACGTTAGAATATTTTACATGAAAATAAATGTATTTTGTTTGATTCATACAATTCTATGAACAATTCTTACTCCTTAGAAGACAATAAGTAACAACCATTCATTTCCATATGTTTGGCTTCTGAACTTCCCGTCTTGACTTATATGTTCCTTGCTTTGTTTGTCTTTTTTAACATTTTATTGGCATTTTTCTCATTTAAATTGTACAGGAATGCTGTTTGAATGAACAATGAAGATGACTCATCTTACTATGTGATTTTGTAAAGGATAAAAGCACATTCAAGTGCATTTATATGTAAAGTACTACAAGCAAAGAATGCACATCAAAAACAGACAATGCCAGTTATTGTCTCAACAGATCACAATATATGAGATGTTCCTTAAAATAAAAAACAGTATTTATTAAAATTCTCATTTATGAGAAGCATCGATTTAGAAAGTAAGAAGAAATGATATTTATTTAAATAATAATAAATCTAACAATAAGTTGTTAGTGGTCTCAGTCTTGGGTTATTTAAATAAATCTATAAAAATTCTAAAACATAACTAAAGAAACAATCAATTAATAAATGCAACTAAAATACCATTGTGTTAAAAAACAAAATCCAACTGACATTTTTTTTTTTTTTAACACATACAATTTTTAACATATTGAGAAAAGAAGGTCAAGAGGTAATTTTCATGAAACCGAGTCTATATGTAATTAAGAGATGGTAGGGAGACCATGAAAAAAACAGTATTAGTCATGATACTACAGTTCAACTCATCTTAATTTTAGGATATTAGCAAATCTCAGCCAACATACAGGGACAATCCTGTACATAATAAAGATCTCTATGTGTTAGATAGGCCACAAAATCACATTTTTGTTTTTATGAATATTAATAAGCTGTTTTGATATACTAATAAAGATCATATTGTCAAAAACAATGCCCTCCAGTGTTGTCATGCAGTGAGATCCCCTCCTCCACCCTTGTCAAGTGGCCTGAGCCACAAATTAGCACACTGAGCAGAATACTAGCATACAGAAGCCAGACAAAGAATGCTGAATATCTCTGGAATTATTTACTATGGAAAAAACAGCTATTACAATGTATACATAGCTGCACTTTAAGATGAATACAACTTGTGTACCTTTAAGTAAATTATTTCTTATTCCTTTTCTATTCAAGTCAATGGGGATGGTTATCAGTTTGAGATATTATTATTGATATTATAATAATAATAACAATAATTATTATTATTATTATTATTATTAATAATAATAATGATAATAATAATAATAATAATCAGGAAGACCCACTGATATACAGTAGATATGTATATAATATTAATGTCATATATACAGTATATTGCAAATAAATAGTACATCTGTGTTCACATTTTAACATAAAAAATAAGTTAAAAAAAGTATTTCCTGCTCAGAATTCCGCAAAATACGATTATTCAACAGGGAAATGTGCCATCAAAGGATTCGCTCTTTTAATCCAGTACCATTCCAAACATTGTTTCCATTAAGCATATGCCTGTTGTATTACACAGCTTTAAACAAAGCCCAAGGTGGATTATGTACAAGCCAGGAGACCTACCCAGAGACAGCTGTTTCGAGGTTATTGACATGGGGCCAGTTCCTAGCTTGTGTAGTAGGTTTTGTGAGTAGGTAGTTTACCACCACAATCATTTAAATTATGGTGGGCCAAAGAGCAATAGAAGCCTCCACCGTATAGTGGTAAAGTAAATAAACAGTATATTTGGGCTCACATTTTCACGTCTAAAATAAACTAAAAAACATATTTCCTGCTCAGAATTCCAAGAAATACAGTTATTACACTGCATTCTGGGAACCTGGGCAAGGACATGCAAACGTGCCCACAAAAGCTTTGCTCCTGTAAAATATTTATTTATACGAGTAAATAGATAAAAAGATAGATAGATAGATAGATAGATAGATAGATAGATCATTTAATTTACAGAACATGCCACAACTTTGAAGATTTTTTTTTTATTGTGAAGCAAACAACAAATAGGACAAAATAACAAAAAAAGTCACTGTGCATAACTATTCACCCCCCTAAATTCAATACTTTGTAGAGCCACCTTTTGCGGCAATCACAGCTCCAAGTCGCTTTGGATAAGTCTCTATGAGCTTGCCACATCTTACCACTGGGATCTGTGCCCATTCCTCCTTGCAAAACTGCTCCAGCTCCTTCAAGTTGGATGGTTTGTGCTTGTGAACGCAATCTTTAAGTCTGACCACAGATTTTCTATTGGATTGAGGTCTGGGCTGTGACTCGGCCATTCCAACACATTTACATGTCTCCCCTTAAACCACTCAAGTGTTGCTTTAGCAGTGTGTTTGGGGTCATTGTCCTGCTGGAAGGTGAACCTCCGTCCTAGCCACAAATCACGAGTGGTACAGGTTTTGCTCAAGAATATCCCTGTATTTAGCACCATCCATCTTTCCCTCAACTCTGACCAGTTTCCCAGTCCCGGCTGCTGAAAACATCCCACAGCATGATGCTGCCACCACCATGTTTCACTGTGGGGATGGTGCTCTTTTGGTGATCTGATGTGTTGGGTTTGCGCCAGACATAGCGTTTTCTTTGATGGTCGAAAAGTTTAATTTAAGTCTCATTAGACCAGAGCACCTTCCTCCATACATTTTGGGAGTCCCCCACATGAATTTTCACAAATTCAAAACGTGCCATTTTGTTTTTTGCTGAAAGTAATGGCTTTCTTCTGGCCACTCTGCCATAAAGCCCAACTCCATGGAGCGTACGTCTTATTGTCGTCCTATGTACAGATACTCCAGTCTCTGCTGTGGATCTCTGCAGCTCCTCCAGGGTTACCTTAGGTCTCTGTGCTGCTCTCTGATTAATGCCCTCCTTGCCCTGTCTGTGAGTTTTGGTGGGCGGGCGTCTCTTGGCAGGTTTGCTGTTGTGCCATGTTCTTTCCATTTGGTTATGATAGATGTGATGGTGCTCCTGGGGATCATCAAAGATTTGGATATTTTTTTATAACCTAACCCTGACTTGTACTTCTCAACAACATTGTTCCTTACTTGTTTGGAGAGTTCCTTGGTCTTCATGGCAGTGTTTGGTTAGTGGTGCCTCTTGCTTAGGTGTTGTAGACTCTGGGGCCTTTCAAAAAGATGTGTATATGTAATGACAGATCATGTGACACTTAGATTGCACACAGGTGGACATCATTTCACTAATTTTGTGACTTCTGAAGATAATTGGTTGCACCAGAGCTTTTTATGGGCTTCATAACAAAGGGGGTGAATACATACGCACATGCCAATTTTCTGTTTTTTATTTCTAAAAAATAGTTTTATGTATATATTTTTCTCATTTCACTTCACCAACTTAGACTATTGTGTTCTGATCCATCACATAAAATTCAGATTAACAAAACATTGTACTTAAGGCTGTAATGTAACAAAATAGGTAAAAAGTCATGTGGGGGTGAATTATTTTGCAAGACACTGTACATATATATATATATAGAGAGAGAGAGGGAGATAAACAGAAAGATAGCTATATAGATAGATAGATAGATGGATTGATAGATAGGTAGATAGATAGATAGATAGATAGATAGATTATTATTATTTATAATTATTATAATATACTATTTTCTGAAACATGAGTATGGGATTAGCATTTAGATTGCTTCTTAGTAATCCTCAAAGAATCCCCAAATATCTACCCCTAGCCCATTCCATCTACTCTTTGGAGCAACTTTGTTTTAATTAGACAAACACTGAGCATTACTAATTGCATTTAGCCATAATATCATTGTTTTAGGCTAAATGACATTAAACACTCAGGGAATTTCTGCTACCCAATTCCGTTGGATGAAGGCCAAATTACGTATTATGTTCTAGCTTGCAGGCCCTTAGTTTCACAGTATGTTTTAACTAATTTCTCAGAAAAACATCTCCCCTTGGTAATTAACTTGAAAGCTGTGCAGTTTGATAATCAAACCGAAAGGAAAAAAATACAGAGAAATCCAGGCAAATTAATTTACAGTATTTTGCTTTTGGCTAGGTCGGATGTAGAATTTACATTTAGTAACGGATCTCCAAACCCAGGTAATTATCTACCCCCAACAGGCCAGGTTTTAAGGTGACTAATTCCAGATGACTGAGTTGCTAATTTAAACTCCTGTCTTGTGTGACTGCTAAGCTTGACCTCAGAATTAATACAAAGCGGGACTGAAGCTCTTGCTGGCACGGCTGATCAGAATCACCATCTTTCTTTATTTCAAAAAGGAACAAATTTGACAGCTAGCGCAACAGGACGTGGATATTCCAAGCGCCTCAAACACATTTACTAATTAATTTGCTAAATCAGTCGCTCAGCCTGTGTATATTTGGTATCGATGTACTCGGGAGACACAAAGTATTTTGATTGATGATACTGACCTTGAGTAAGAAATACTGAATATTTATTCAAATGATATGAGCCTACATGAAATACTATGTTACACTGATTTGTATGGACAATAAAGTTGGCCATAAAACAAAGACGCTATTTATAAAACGTAACTTTTATTAATTATTGTTATAAAACTGCTTTATCGAAGGGAAATTATAAAAAAAATTAAAGTTAGGGGAAATAAAATTGCTAAATAAGTAAATGCATGTTTCACTTATCCTAGTAATATAGTATTGCAATATTTTTTCTTGCACTCACTTTTGCTTCTTTACTATTTTAGCAACCTCAGCAATACTAAGTATAGACAGTTTGAAGATTTGTTTCAAGTTAATATAGAGTCCCCCATCTAGATCGCCACCTTGTCGTGGTGAAGGGGCTTGTGCACCCGAATGAAGCTGTGAGTTATACCATGTAGGGTAACTTAAGATGCGTAGGTCATAGCAGAGAGGTCCGACAAATCACAATCCACTGGAGAAGGAACTGCCAATCCACTGCAGTATCCTTGCCTATATAACCTTATGTATAAGCATGAATAGAATTGTATTGATAGATGTGCCTGACATGCTGAGGTTTCATATGGTCATGGAGAGTCAGACACAACTGAAAGACTAAACAACAATAATATATTTGTAGTATTTTAGACATATGTTTATGCAGAAGGAATGGTAGCTTAAGACACAGTATATTAGGTCTATTTATGGACAAATACCAATCAACCATTAGACATCAATGACAAGATGCCTACTACTAGACTGTGTTTGCTGCGCTCAGTTGTGTCCAACTCTCTGTGACCATATGGACTGCAACACACACCATGATGATCCACTTGGCAGAGATACTGGAGTGGGATGCCAGTTCCTTCACCAGTGGGCTACAGCATACAGCTCCTTATATTCTTTGGTGGTCTCCCATCCAATTACTGACCAGGCCTATCCATGCATGGCTTCAGGGTGGTGTGAACTCTGACTGGACTTGAACTCAGGTTGCAGAAGGGAAAGCCCCGAATCCTAACCCCTGGATCACAGGGAACCCCTTACTGAATTTCTGGAACCATGAGATTCTAAAAATAAGACAGTTTAGGCATTAAACTAAAAGGACACTTTCAAACATGGACAGTGACCATGCACCTCCACCAGATGTATGATTCCTGCTAAATTGTAAGGATTCTTCATAAAATACTATACTTTAGATACTGGATTTTGTTAGATGATTGGATTTGATTAAAAATGACATTAATATCATTGCACTGGTCTTCCTTTCCCTCCCCAGCAGTTCCTCAGTAGCTCCCCCCACCTCCTCTCCTTTTAGCTGGACAGATAGTTCTGATTCCTGGGTCTCACGAGATCTTGCTACATTATCTTGTTGATCTTGTAAAAACCTGGTATCAGAAAGCAGCCAAATGGACAGGAGAGGACAGGTGAGGAGAAGCTAATGGGGAACTGCATAATCTGGGGGGCGGGGATTTGTGCCCCTTATTCCCCCTGGTTCCTACACCACCTGATTCTTTCCATTTGGTTATGATAGATTTGATGGTGCTCCTGGGGATCATCAAAGATTTGGATATTTTTTTAAAACCTAACCCTGACTAGCACTTCTCAACAACATTGTCCCTTACTTGTTTGGAGAGTTCCTTGGTCTTCATGGCAGTATTTGGTTAGTGGTGCCTCTTGCTTAGGTGTTGCAGCCTCTGGGGCCTTTCAAAGAAGGTGTATATATGTAATGACAGATCATGTGACACTTAGATTGCACACAGGTGGACATCATTTCACTAATTATGTGACTTCTGAAGGTAATAGGTTGCACCAGAGCTTTTTATGGGCTTCATAACAAAGGGGGTGAATACATACGCATATGCCAATTTTCTGTTTTCTATTACTAAAAAATAGTTTCATGTATATATTTTTCTCATTTCACTTCACCAACTTAGACTATTGTGTTCTGATCCATCACATAAAACTCAGATTAACAAAACATTGGACTTAAGGCTGCAATGTAACAAAATAGGTAAAAAGTCAAGGGGGTGAATACTTTTGCAAGGCACTGTATATATTTGTTTAATTGTACATTGGGCCTTTGAATCTCTTTTCAGATAATTTGTGACATTGACAAGCTCTAGTTTCCTATTGTTTTATATTAAATCTGATGTAGACACCCCCAAAGCTGGTGACCTTCCGGAGCTTTCTCTACATCCCCAGCCCTATACAGAGCAGCTGTCTCTCTGATCCGACAGTCTATACACCATATGGTTTTAATGCACAATCAAATTTCCTTCAGATTTGCCTGTGTGGTTTGTCATATTGCATTGAGATCAAACACAATTATCTAATTAACAGAAATAAAATGAGTTAAACCCAGAACAGTCTAGATATAGTAACTGTTTCACCAATGGCTTATTTGTCCTACTCTCCATGTTTTCTGCATTATAGTATTTCAATGTGATAGAAATTTCCATTGACTAAATTAGAAAGGAGATACAGTATTACACTAAGTGTCTTTAAAAATACTAGAAACACAAAGATTACATTTTAACCCATCTATAAATGGAACAGGAAGTTCCAGGACCAGTGTCGGAACAAGGGAATGGAGGGCCCCAGTGCAAGAAAAAAAAAGTTTATATATATTATTTTTTTCTTCCTGTGGGAGGGGCCTTTTTAGCCTTTATAAGCACTTCCTGTCCACATCTCCCTTGCTCAGTTCATTTCTGAGCCCGTGCCTGCAGGTTGTTTCTCTGCACTCTCTTGTTTTTCAGCTTTCCATGCCTTATAAGTCTGCAAACTCATAGTTGCTTCTTGGCCCTTTTTCATGTCTGCTAAGGCATTCCCATCGCCGATGAGTAATGGTTCCACTTCCAGCCTTTCTCCTCACACTATCATTATCCAAGGTGAGCTATCTACTCCGTCTAAGCTATCCTTGGTGGATCTTGGCCAAGACTACCAAGCTGCTTCCTTGTCTACATCCAAGGTTCAGCTTTTGCTTTCTTAAGCTTAAATTTGGCCCAAATCTAATACGTTTCTCAACTTTCCTATACCTTCTTGGGACCTGAATCCCCTAAGTTGCGTCCCTTGTCTGTGCCTTTTAGGCTTATGTAAGCCTCCTTTTGAGGATTTTGGCCAAATCTGCTAACTTTAAACTTTCCTCCAGCTTTACATAAGTCCTTAACCAGCTTTCGCAGGCTTACCTCGTTCACGCTTTCCATATGACCCAAACCAGCCTTCACAGGCTAACCTCGTTCACCCTTTCCATACGACCCAAACCAGGCTTCACAGGCTTACCTCGTTCACGCTTTCCATTCGACCCAAACCAGGCTTTGCAGGCTTACCTCGTTCACACTTTCCATACGACCCAAACCAGGCTTTGCAGGCTTACCTCGTTCACACTTTCCATACGACCAAAACCAGGCTTCACAGGCTTACCTCGTTCACGCTTTCCATTCGACCCAAACCAGGCTTTGCAGGCTTACCTCGTTCACACTTTCCATTCGACCCAAACCAGCCTTTGCAGGCTTACTTCGTTCACACTTTCCATACGACCCAAACCAGGCTTCACAGGCTTACCTCGTTCACACTTTCCATACGACCCAAACCAGGCTTCACAGGCTTACCTCGTTCACACTTTCCATACGACCAAAACCAGGCTTCACAGGCTTACCTCGTTCACGCTTTCCATTCGACCCAAACCAGGCTTTGCAGGCTTACCTCGTTCACGCTTTCCATTCGACCCAAACCAGGCTTTGCAGGCTTACCTCGTTCACACTTTCCATACGACCCAAACCAGGCTTCACAGGCTTACCTCGTTCACACTTTCCATACGACCAAAACCAGGCTTCACAGGCTTACCTCGTTCACGCTTTCCATTCGACCCAAACCAGGCTTTGCAGGCTTACCTCGTTCACACTTTCCATACGACCCAAACCAGGCTTTGCAGGCTTACCTCGTTCACACTTTCCATACGACCCAAACCAGGCTTCACAGGCTTACCTCGTTCACACTTTCCATACGACCCAAACCAGGCTTCACAGGCTTACCTCGTTCACGCTTTCCATTCGACCCAAACCAGGCTTTGCAGGCTTACCTCGTTCACACTTTCCATTCGACCCAAACCAGCCTTTGCAGGCTTACTTCGTTCACACTTTCCATACGACCCAAACCAGGCTTCACAGGCTTACCTCGTTCACGCTTTCAAAAGTCTTAAACCTACATCAGCCTTCGCCAGACCTCAACTCAATCACGCTTTTGATGGATCCCTTCCCTCTCTCGTCACAATCAGTCGGTCCTTGGCCCTCTTAGCAGGCCAGTTAGGGCATAGCACTAGGCCACACCTCAGCTACATGAGTCCGGGTTGGTCCATGGGGTTGTGGAAGGGACCCTCTCCCAAAATGTCAGCAAGGGCATTCCCATTGCTGGAGAGCTATCGTTTGATGTACTCGACTGTTGGGAGAGGGACCCGACCACAAATATATATATATACAGTTCATTGGTGGTTCAGAGTAACTACTTTCTATTATATCTCTTGGGGCCCACCACAGCTTCCATGGCCCTGTGGCCCCTCCTTGGCTCTCTCTCTGCCACTTCAGCCTCACCATTTCCCCTTCTCCCCTACCAGGGCACCTGTTCTACCTGGGGCAGGAAATTCCAAATTACATCATATACAATTGATGGGGCAACAGGGGGGAGACCAGAGGGGCAAGGGCTGTGGTGGTGATGGGGGGAGGTGACTTTACTGGGGCCCCACCAGAGGAGGGCCCTGGTGCAATTCACTGGTTTTAGCTCCACCTATGCTAGATCATTCTTGCCATTCTGCTCTCTTTTCATCTCTAGCCCCTATTTTCTGTATCCCCCTCCCCTTTATCTCACCCCATTTAATAGTGCCTCTCTTCAGTCCTGGCATATTCCTCCATCCCCTATTTCTGAGAGCCTATTAGTTCCAGATTACTTCTCTAAAACACTATATAAAAACATACAGTGCTCCATCAGTAGTCATTACTAATAATACAGTCTGTTTTCCCTTAACTGTCATAAAAAGACAAGAATTACACAAATATAAACAATGTGCAATTTAAATAACTTTAAACCCTCTTCAATAATGATTAATAACTCTCAATATCCCAGGACAACTCTCGATTTTAATCAGCACTTCCAATCTAATTATCATTATAATCCTTAATTAAATAGTTTTTATTGTATTAAACTTAGTAAATCTTAGCTTGGAAACAAAATTCCTGCGAGGCATCACGGATCAGAATGATTTTTTGTTCTGGTTATTGACAGCTCATCAGTTTGATTATATCATTTAATTAACA
This sequence comes from Discoglossus pictus, assembly GCA_027410445.1. Lineage (NCBI taxonomy): Eukaryota > Metazoa > Chordata > Amphibia > Anura > Alytidae > Discoglossus > Discoglossus pictus. The sequence continues at coordinate 11,683,279 of CM050171.1, read as the reverse complement.
ACAACCGGTACGAGGGTAGATTCACTAAGCTTTGCACGGCCGATGGAGGACTATGGTAGCAATTAATCTAAGAGAAGTATACGCAGTTTGCACGCACTGGAAAGCAAATTAAATCTACTTAAGTATAAGTGGGGCTTATCATGTAAATGTATTACATACATACATACACATGAATAATTGCATAAAACACTGACGCATTTGTCAAATATTTATGGGTTTGTTCAATTGTCTGTTCTGTCTCTCCCTGTGCTGTCTCTCTCTGTGCGATCTCTCCGTGAGCCCTTTCTCTGTGCGCTGCCTCCAAACGGCTTCTGAGTTACGGCCTTGAACAAAAATAGCGAAGGTTAAACCTGTAAACTTTTTATCAAGCCCGCAAGGCTTTGAGCAATAGCGATTTAAGATTCCATCATTGTGGGCTTGAAAAAAAGGTGCTCATTGCGAGGGCTGAAAAGTTGGGGAAGGCTTCAAATTTTATTGCCGTTATTTAATTATTTATTTCTCTTTCTCTCTCTGGACTTTTTTTCAAATATTTACCAATTCATTAGCATATAGTACCTACATGAACTTCATTACTTGAATTAAATCAGAGGTGAATCTTCTGCCGATGTACCAGGACCAATGCACAGGGGCCCTGCCCTGGGGGGCCTAGTGCTGTTAAAAAAAAATGTTAATTACATTTTTTGTCCTCCACCCCAGCCCCATTGGAGCATCTGAAAACAAAAAATGTATATTTATTAATTCATTGTTGGTTCAGATTAACTATTATATATAGTGGGGAGAGCCAACACACAAAATAAAATTGTCACCGGGGGCCCTCCACTGACTACCTCCACCGCTGGACTAAAAGCAGGATACTTATAGAAAGTTTCATAGAATAGAAGCAGGTCCAGGGTAAGGCAAAACTCACATATATTTGGCTAATTGATAAAATCTGTATTTTCTGTTAAAAACTTTCAAAATTAGTATAGCCAGAATTGCCATTATTTAAATACAAAAAAATACTGCAAATGTGGTCCACAGGTATGATGGCACAATGAATAAAATGTTATTATAGATTATTATTTAATAAATATTATGAAGTAAATCACTGAACTCTGGATATAATCGTTTACATTGAATCAAAATAAATCTATTTTATATTTTTTATAAAAGTTTTAATGAAATATACTAAATATTTTGGAAACATTTTCCTTAGTATAGGGGCTGCTATTTTCCCTTTTCCTAATTTTTTCTCACAGAGATCCTTCTCCATCTTGTTTAGCTGGAGCATTGAACAGAATATGCAAAGATGATGTCACAGCTGGGGGTGGATCCCTCCACACAGCTGGGCAGGCTCCACTTACAAGATAGCAGGTGGTGTGTTCAGTCTTTTGTTATACTATTGTAACAATAGTATGAGTCATCTAACCATGTAATACATATTATTGTACAGCATATAAAACTATTCCATGAATAAAAACAAGTTATCACAATACCAGCTGACTGAAGGCTCCCCCTGTCATGTTGTAAACGGACCCTGCCCAGCTGTGTGGATGGCTCTGCCCCCAGCAGTGACATCATCTTTGCATATTCTATTGCAAGCTCCAGCTAGAGGAGGATCTCTACGAGGGAGAATGTAAGGGCAGCCCCTATACTGAAGAATATGAGTAGGCAAATAAAGCAATTAAACGCAAATGATTTAATATAATTTATTAGTATAGAAAAGATTAATTGTTATTAATTTTTTCCAGCATTCAGTTTATAAACATCTCTAACAAGTGTGATAATAATGTCATTCTCTTATCAGTGTCTCCTCTTATCTGAATCCCATCACCTCTTTTTTTTTTTTCCACGGCGGATTCAATCTCTTTGTTTATCTTTAAATGTCTTACAGAGCAAACAGCAGCTGAAGTCTGGAAGAGCCCAAGGAAATGTCTCTGCCCGGATGTCAGGCTGATAACAATAAGAGACTTGATTTGAATGGGACGTTGTCATTGTTCTATTTCTTTATGTCTCTAGCCCGCGCACTGAAGGGGACGTGTGCGGCACAAAGACAAGATAATCACCTACTGGAAAAGACATTACAAGAAACTCACCGAATTGACTTTTTCAAGGGACAACCTACTATCCAGTGTTTTCAAAAGAGGCGTCAATCAAACGTACTTCCTTGTATCAGAAACGGATACAAATGTATCTTTAGAATGTGGTGGATATAAACATTTATATAATTTAGATTATTTCATGGTATTATGATAGGGAATCACACAAGAAAAAGGCCACAGTTATTGCAGAAACAAAAAGTGCAATATACACGTAAGCATATATATATTGTTTATGGATTGATGAGCAAAGCATTTGTGGGCACATTTGCATGTCCCTCTTCAGCTTCCCAGAATGCAGTGTAATAACTGTTTCTCTCGGAATTCTGACCAGGAAGCAGGCTTTTTATCTTGTTTTAGACATTCAAATGTGAATACAAATGTACTATGTATTTACTATATATATAAAAGTTCAATTTTAGTCTCATCAGACCAGAACACCTTCCTCCATACATTTTGGGAGTCTCCCAGATGCCTTTTCTCAAACTCAAAACGTGCCATTTGTTTTTTGCTGAAAGTAATGGCTTTCTTCTGGCTGCTCTGCCATAAAGCCCAACTCTATGGAGCGTATGGCTTATTGTCGTCCTATGTACAGATACTCCAGTCTCTGCTGTGGATCTCTGCAGCTTCTCCAGGGTTACCTTAGGACTCTGTGCTGCCTCTCTGATAAATGACCTCCTTGCCCGGTCCGTGAGTTTTTGTGGGTGGCCCTCTCTTGGCAGGTTTGCTGTTGTGCCATGTTCTTTCCATTTGGTTATGATAGATTTGATGGTGCTCCTGGGGATCATCAAAGATTTGGATATTTTTTTAAACCTAACCCTGACCTTGCATGGCTTTAGGGTGGTGTGACCTCTTGGTTCCCTGACTGGAATTGAACTCAGGTTGCAGAAGTGAAAGCACCGAATCCTAACCACTGGATCACAGGGAACCCCTTACTAGACTGAATTTCTGGATTCTAAAAATAAGACAGTTTAGACATTAAAATAATAGGATGCTTTCAAACATGGACAGTGACCATGCACCTCCACGAGATGTGTGATTCCGGCTAAATTGGAGGATTCTTCATAAAATACTATACTTTAGACACTGGATTTTGTTAGATGATTGGATTTGATAAAAAATGAAATTAATATCCTTGCACATGCCCAGAAGCAGGAAACTTGTATCAATAGATGCAAGATGTGTTCCCCAGAATAAAAAGTGCTGTCATATACAGAGCATCTTCCAAACAAAGGGCGTAAGAACCGAAAAAATCTGGTGGGGGAATAACTGAAAAACAAACTATATATATATATATATATATATATATATATATATGTATATATATATATATATATATATATATATATATATATTAACAATAGCGCCTACCTTCTCCTTGGTCTTCCTTTCCCTCCCCAGCAGTTCCTCAGTAGCTCCCCCACCTCCTCTCCTTTTAGCTGGCCAGATAGTTCTGATTCCTGGGGCTCACAAGATCTTGCTACATTATCTTGATGATCTTGTAAAAAAATGGTATCAGAAAGCAGCCAAATGGACAGGAGAGGACAGGTGAGGAGAAGCTAATGGGGAACTGCATAATCTGGGTGTGGGGGGGGGGTTCCCCCTTAACCCTCCTGGTCCCCCCTACACCCCCTGATTCTTTACATTTGGTTATGATAGATTTGAGGGTGCTCCTGGGGATCATCAAAGATTTGGATATTTTTTTCTAACCTAACTCTGACTTGTACTTCTCAACAACATTGTCCCATACTTGTTTGGAGAGTTCCTTGGTCTTCATGGCAGTGTTTGGTTAGTGGTGCCTCTTGCTTAGGTGTTGCAGCCTCTGGGGCTTTTAAAAAAGGTGTGTACATGTAATCACAGATCATTTGACACTTGCATTGCACACAGGTGGACATCATTTCACTAATTATGTGACTTCTGAAGGTAATTGGCTGCTCCAGAGCTTTTTATGGGCTTCATAACAAAGGGGGTGAATACATATGCACATGCCAATTTTCTGTTTTTCTATTTCTAAAAAATAGTTTTATGTATATATTTTTCTCATTTCACGTCACCAACTTAGACTATTGTGTTCTGATCCATCACATAAAATTCAGTTCAATTAACAAAACATTGAACTTAAGGCTGTAATGTAACAAAATAGGTAAAAAGTTGAGGGGGGTGGGGGATACTTTTGCAAGGCACTGTGTGTATATATATATATATATATATATATATATATATATATATATATATACATATACATAGTGAGCACTAGAGTGAGAGAAGCTGTCCACAGAAAATGAATAATACATTAGTAAGCTCATTTGCATGTCTAAAGGGCGGGGATATGCAAATGAGAATACAATCCAAAAGATTGGATTGAAAGAGTGAGGAACATTGTATTCTCATTTGCATGTCCCTGCCTTTTAGACATGCAAATTAGCCTAATAATGTATTGTTTATTTTATATGCATATACTGTATATATATTGTTGTAATAAATAATAACTGAATACAATGCAACATGTGTTATATAGCTAATATATTTAGTTTTATTTTTTTCCGCATTACTACACAAAACAGATAAACAAACAGATAAACAAACTACTAACAGAGGTCTTTAGTCAGTAATGGAGTTGACCAACATTGAGTATAAATTTTGGTAAACCAAATGGTACTTCATTATTTTAAGTTCTTTTTTCCCATTATCTGTAAATATGTATTTTCAGTGTCTATTTAAGTGGCAAGGCGAAGAAGGATCACGGGAATACAGGGAGAAGAAGGGAAGGATGACATCGGGGACAGAGAGTGATAGTGATTGAGAAGGAGGAAGCGATGAGAGTGACACAATGACTGATGTCTTTATTTCCACCACGTTAGCTCTGGGATTTCAGAGGTTAACTCAAAATTGCAGGTTTTCCTTATCTCCTGCTGGTCCTCTGATGATAACATCCCAGGGTTCAGATAAGAACAGAAAAATATATTAAAACATCACTAAAGTGCCACCATGTTACTAGGATCTATTGAAGAACTTGATATGAGAACGGGGCAAATTCCAAATGTTTTAGAACATTAAAAATAAATACAGTTTTTTTTTTTTTTTTATTGTAGTCAGTTTTACTTGTGGTGGGATCTTGGAAACATTGATCTATTGAAAGGTTGACCTATTTTTGCAGAAATTAACAATTGGATGAAATGGAAGTGCAACTTACAACAGGATCACTCTCCCAGGGTATTTTTAAGGAATAAAAATAACACAAAAGAAGCAGTGGATTTTTTAACTTTTTTTTTTTTCTGTTTGTTTTTTTTACTTATTTTCCCCCAAAACGAACCATTTCAGTTCCGTATTTCCACTTTTTAAGAACTATTCACTCAATAACTGGCAAATGCCTTTCAAAAATATGTCTTCTTCTTTGTTCTGTGCAACATAACAACATACAGAGGGTCACATCCGTGGCATGTTATCAGCTTTTTCATTTTAGAGACGTATTTCCTTACTTATTTTTATAACGCAATTTTGGAACAATATAGAACAGTCACCCTTAGTAATTAGATAATTAAATTACATTCAGTGGCATTGTTCATGTTGTTTTAATTTCTTTATCATTAGTGCCCACATATTGGCATCTGGTGGTGAGCTCTGTGTTTATGAATGGCTTCCTGTGAAGTATGAGAGGAAAGGAAGGTGTAGGTGTCTGACAACCCTTTAGAGAGAATACCATGGATAGAATAATGTAGTCTATTTATGAAAAAAATCAGTAAAGCGTTAGATTAAATGGATATTTTTAATTGACAAACAAATAAAGCTATTTATTAATATTCTAAATATTATTTTACCATTCTTGAAAAGAAATACATTTTTTAAAAGCTTACTTTGAAGATGTCCACCATAATATATATATATATATATATATATATATATATATATATATATATATATATGTACATTAGACTCTCAGTAATCTGGCACCCACGTGGATTGATAGATGCCAGATAAATGTAGTTTCTGGTTGCTTGCGAGTTACTATTTAAAGAGGCCTAGATGAGCTGCACATAGGATGCTCTGCTAAGTATATTTGTCAGTGAGGGCTGTTCTAGCAGCAGCAGATTTCACTCCTCACTTACATACAGGTATGTTTGGCTGGACGTGCTGTACCTGCGGAATGTAACCCCAACACTGCTCTGGCTCAGTCACTCATGCCCAGGGAATGTAACCCCAACACTGCCCTGGCACAGTCACTCTTGCCCGGGGAATGTAACCCCAACACTGCCCTGGTTCAGTCACTCTTGCCCGGGGAATGTAACCCCAACACTGCCCTGGCTCAGTCACTCATGCCCGGTGAATGTAACACCAACAATGCCCTGGCACAGTCACTCTTGCCCGGGGAATGTAACCCCAACACTGCCCTGGCTCAGTCACTCATGCCCAGGGAATGTAACCCCAACACTGCCCTGGCTCAGTCACTCATGCCTGGGGAATGTAACGCCAACACTGCCCTGGCTCAGTCACTCTTGCCCGGGGAATGTAACCCCAACACTGCCCTGGCTCAGTCACTCATGCCTGGGGAATGTAACACCAACACTTCCCTGGCTCAGTCACTCATGCCTGGGGAATGTAACCCCAACACTGCCCTGGCTCAGTCACTCATGCCCGGGGAATGTAATCCCAACACTGCTCTGGCTCAGTCACTCATGCCCAGGGAATGTAACCCCAACACTGCCCTGGCTCAGTCAGTCATGCCTGGTGAATGTAACCCCAACACTGCACTGGCTCAGTCACTCATGCCTGGGGAATGTCACCCCAACACTGCCCTGGCTCAGTCACTCATGCCTGGGGAATGTAACCCCAACACTACCCTGGCTCAGTCACTCATGCCTTGGGAATGTAACCCCAACACTACCCTGGCTCAGTCACTCATGCCTGGTGAATGTAACCCCAACACTGCACTGGCTCAGTCACTCATGCCTGGGGAATGTCACCCCAACACTGCCCTGGCTCAGTCACTCATGCCTGGGGAATGTAACCCCAACACTACCCTGGCTCAGTCACTCATGCCTTGGGAATGTAATGCCAACACTGCCCTGGCTCAGTCACTCATGCCCAGGGGAATGTAACCCCAACACTGCCCTGGCTCAGTCACTCATGCCCGGGGAATGTAACCCCAACACTGCCCTGGCTCAGTCACTCATGCCAGGGGAATGTAACCCCAACACTGCACTGGCTCAGTCACTCATGACCGGGGAATGTAACCCCAACACTGCCCTGGCTCAGTCACTCATGCCCGGGGAATATAACTCCAACACTGCCCTGGCTCAGTCACTCATGCCCAGGTAATGTAACCCCCAAACTGCCCTGGTTCAATCACTCATGTCTGTCTGCTTCCAGGTAAAACAGAATTACAGAGACAATCTAGGTGCCTGGAAGTATGGGTGTAGGAACTGGGGGAATGGTGGGGACAAATCCCCACCAGATTGTTCTGTGTTTGTATGTGTGTATAAATAAACTTTTTTATGTGAGCTGTATCCCCCCCAGAATTATTCTGCATCCTACACCCTTACCTGTAAGCATTTTGTAGCATGACAACCTGGCTCCTGACATTTTTTGAGCCCTGTAAATATTAATTTTTATTTAAAGTACAGGACATATTTTTTTCTGGATGCTTGAGGTCCAGGTTAACTGAGAGTCTACTGTATATATATATATATATATATATATATATATATATATATATATATATATATGTGTATATATATATATATATATTTATATATATGTGTATATATATATATATATATATATATATATATATATATATACAGTAGTACAGAAAATGAATAGTACATTTGTGACCACAATGCACTCTCACTCTATTAATCAAAAAGATGATCCTTTTAGGCATATGTTTGCTGTATTATACAGCTTTAAGCATTGCACAGGATGGGTTATGCACAAACCAGGAGACCTACCAACAGACAACACTTAATGGATCTCATCAGTATGGGGCTAGTTCCTGGTTTGTTTGGTAGATTTTGGTAGAGTAGTTCACTACAACTATCTACAATGGTCTTACCCTAATACAATCCAGGTAACATCCAAAGCTGTAAGGGCTCTTAGATCTATTTGCCTATATAGGGTCCCTGTCCTTATAGGTAATAAAGCTTCTCTACATCCTGAGTTTCGTTCATATCTACAAATACATTCAGGTATGGTTTGTCTTTGGATCTTATCCACTCTTTCCATCTGCTGGTGTTGTGCCGCCTCCTCAAAGTACACTGGTAATGTCAGTGTCTAGAATGAACTAGAACAAAAAGAAGGAGGGGAGAGAAGGTGCACAAGCCCCTGGTGCAGATGAAATGGTTTTTCTTTAGGTTTATAAAAGTCCGTGGATTGTTATCTGACTCTCACTTGGACAGACCGCAGACAATATGAGGTATGGCTGTCACATGATACTCAACAACAGCTTTGTTTGACAACATCCAACTGGTCGTCTCTTCTACCAGCTTTACTCATCGCTCTGAGTCTCGTAGGTACACTTGTCAATAGTTAGTACACTGTGTATATATTATTACATTTGTCCCGGTTTTCCCGCACCCCTGGTCCAATATATCTATTGTGTAAGATGCGGTGATGGTGTGATAAAATAGGAACTCAAAAGTTGGGAATTGTCCACTGTAGACTACATATCTCAAATAAATATAAGATGTTTGATTTCTTATATAATTATAAAAAAGTTTAAAACATGTGTATATATATAAATAATATTGAGGACAGAAATAAAGTAGGTGTAGCCATCATTAAAGAGATGGAATTGCCTATGGGTAGTGTGGTCATCTATGGAGGTGTTCAGTGTGTTTCATGAGTGATTTTGTTTTTATTTCGTAGGGAGCATGGTCGTAAGCTTGAATAAATAAATGAGTGTTCATGGAGTGTTTAGAAAGTAGTTGAAAATTTGATAGTGTAAGATAGACACTTCCACATAGCATGAGAGAAGTGCCGTAGATGAGTACGGGAAAAGGCACCAATAAATAAATAACATTCTATTGTGCAGTGGGCAAGTTTGGACCTGGAGAGCCCCACACAGGTCAGGATTTGAGGATATCCCTTCTGTGTGAGTCATCACTTCTTCAGTCATCCTGATTGACTCAACTTTGCACAGAGAGGAAGTCCACAAATAAAGGCCTGCGTGGGGCTCTCCAGGACCCGACTTGCCCGCCCCTGATGTAGACATAGCGAAGGGAGAGGTTAGGGGAGAACAAATGTGTTGGTATCATATTATTGAGAGCTTTTCAAGGTCAAGATAACTTAATCCTGGAGGACAGGCAAAGCCAGGTATAGGCATAATGGAGGAGCAGACTGTTAAAACCGACACGCATTTCGCTCTAGGGGAGTAATTACCACCAAACAGTACCAATCTATGACCCTACTTTTAATATTACATCCATTCCCTTAACAAAAAAACTTTATACATAATTCTATTTAATTATATCAACATTACCCATGACACTTTCCTATCCTAGCCTGACAATGACCCAGCTTATTTGAATTTATAGAAAAAAAATAGCACTGCCGCTTGATACTTCAATCACATTTTACGACTGTCTGCAAATTCATTTTGTCAGTAAAGACGTTTGTGAGATATAAACTTCAGTTCAAGAATGCTGCAAAGTATGTTGTTTTTTTTTCTTGATCCAACAGATTCCTAAGCACAAGTTTGGCATCAAAAAATGATTTACAGTCTGCTAGTAGCAACACATTTATGATATACGCTCCCTTTGCTTATCTTCTGAATTTTTTATGTATGTGGATGCTACTGTAATTTCTCCTGTGGGTAGATATTGCTTTGGATATTTTAAAATAAGATTTTCAATCTGACTATAATACTCTTTGCCCAGGGCTCAGGTTAAACAATTTGATGCTGTTCTACCATAAAATCAAATGCCTGTTTTGCTGTACTTTGAAATTAGTGCATCTGCATAATTCTGAAATTGGCTGATTTTTACGTTAACAGATGGATATTAATATGAGGTAAAGAAATAATTAACTTTATTATTTCCATTTTGAAGTTGTGAAGTAGAGAAGTGTAGAATGCTAAAAACAGCTCTGTCCCAATAAAAAACTAATTGAAAGACTGAAACGCTTCAGTGAAAGAGCATTGAGCTGGGGTGGCCGGGCTGTGGCTCATAAGCCGTATACGGCTATTAGCCAAGGGAGTATTTAAAGGGATTCGGGGCACTTTTATGTTTTATGTAAATAGTTGAAATAATTTATTTTACACTGCATGTCACTCACTGCTTACAGGAGCATGACACTAGAAGTGTGAAACAAGTGGGCATGGCCTTAGGTCAGAGCAGTGAAACATGGCATCATACAGATGAGTAAACAGGAAAAAGGGTCAGTTCCAGAAGCTGAGATTTTGTAGCTCTGTAATTTTCATAGATGTGAAGTGTATATTTTATATGACAGTTACATCTATCTATCTATCTATCTATCTATCTATCTATCTATCTATCTATCTATCTATCTATCTATCTATCTATCTATCTTTCTCTCTCTCTCTCTATCTATCTATCTATCTATCTATCTATCTATCTATCTATCTATCGATCTGTCTGTCTGTCTGTCTATCTAATTATCCATATATACAGTATCTAACAAAAGTTAGTACACCCCCCACATTTGTGTAAATATTTTATTATATCTTTTCATGTGAAAACACTGAAGACATGCCCCTCTGCTACAATGTGAAGTAGTAAGTGTACGGCCTGTATAACAGTGTAAATGTGCTGTCCCCTCAAAATAACTCAACACACAGCCATTAATGCATCTCGCAGGCGTACTCACTATACATAAAACTATTTTTTAGAAATAGAAAACAGAAAATAGGCATGTGCGTATGTATTCACCCCCTTTGTTATCAGGCCCATAAAAAGCTCTGGTGCAACCAATTACCTTCAGAAGTCACATAATTAGTGAAATGATGTCCACCTGTGTGCAATCTAAGTGTCACATGATCTGTCATTACATTTACACACCTTTTTTGAAAGGCCCCAGAGGCTGCAACACCTAAGCAAGAGGCACCACTAACCAAACACTACCATGAAGACCAAGGAACTCTCCAAACAAGTATGGGACAATGCTGTTTAGAAGTACAAGTCAGGGTTAGGTTATTAAAAAAATATATAAATCTTTGACTATCCCCAGGAGCACCATCAAATCTATTATAACCAAATGGAAAGAACAAGGCATAACAACAAGCCTGCCAAGGGACGGCCGCCCACCAAAACCCATGGACCGGGCAAGGAGGGCATTAATCAGAGATACAGTACAGAGACCTAAGGTAACCATGGAGGAGCTGCAGAGTTCCATAGCAGAGACTGGAGTATCTGTACATAGGACGTCAATAAGTCGTACGCTCCATAGAGTTGGGCTTTATGGCAGAGTGGCCAGAAGAAAGCCATTACTTTCAGCAAAATACATATGGCACATTTTGAGTTTGTGAAAAGGCATGTGGGAGACTCCCAAAATGTATGGAGGAAGGTGCTCTGGTCTGATGAGACTAAAATTGAACTTTTCGGCAAACCCAACACATCACATCACCCAAAGAACACCATCCCCACAGTGAAACATGGTGGTGGCAGCATCATGCTGTGGGGATGTTTTTCAGCAGCCGGGACTGGGAAACTGGACAGAGTTGAGGGAAAGATGGATGGTGCTAAATACAGGGATATTCTTGAGCAAAACCTGTACCACTCTGTGCGTGATTTGGGCTAGGACGGAGGTTCACCTTCCAGAAGGACAATGACCCCAAACACACTGCTAAAGCAACACTTGGGGGGTTTAAGGGGGAACATGTAAATGTGTTGGAATGGCCTAGTCACAGCCCAGACCTCAATCCAACAGAAAATCTGTGGTCAGACTTAAAGATTGCTGTTCACAAGCACAAACCATCCAATTTAAAGGAGCTGGAGCAGTTTTGCAAGGAGGAATGGGCAAAGATCCCAGTGGTAAGATGTCACAAGCTCATAGACACTTATCCAAAGCCACTTGGAGCTGTGATTGCCGCAAAAGGTGGCTCTACAAAGTATTGACTTCAGGGGGGTGAATAGTTATGCACATTGACTTTTTCTGTTATTTTGTCCTATTTGTTGTTTGCTTCACAATAATAATAAAAATAAACATCTTCAAAGTTATGGTCATGTTATGTAAATTAAATGATGCAAATCCTCAAACAATCCATCTTAATTCCAGGTTGTGAGGCAACAAAACACGAAAAATGTCAAGGGGGGTGAATACTTTTGCAAGGCACTGTATATATATATATATATATATATATATATATATATATATATATATAAATATATATATATATATATATATATATATATATATATATATATATATACCCTTCTAGATTGCTACCTTGTTGTGGTGAAGGGGCTTGTGTACCTCAATGAAGCTGTGAGCTATACCATGTAGGGTCAACCAAGATGGGAAGATAAAAACAGAGAGGTCTGACAAATCGTGGTCCATTGGAGAAGGAACTGGCAACCCACTCCAGTATCTTTGCCATGAAAACCTTATGGATAATCAAGATGTGCCTGCTGTGCTGTGGTCCCTAGGTCACAGAGAGTTGGACTCAACTGAATGACTAGCCAACAACAATCTACATCTATCATGTATAGTAAAGTTACAATTCACATCAATGTTACCATCAAAAGGTATGATGTTAAAACTGGTATTAGGGAGAGCAGTCTATAGGTCACCTCAAATGTTTATCTTTGTTTTAGTACACTGATTCCTTTTTCTTTGATAAGTTTTTACTAAATCCACTATTATAGACAGAGGCAGAGCTACTGCAGGTGCAGACGATGGGGTAAAGGGTAGCAAGTAAGAGTATATCAGGGGTATCTTCAAATTATTTTGTAGTAGCACCCCCCCCCCCCCCCGTTACTCAGTACACAGCTTTTATTAGTAGTGTATATATACCATGTATTAAGACAATTCTGTGGACATGTCTATCCCTCCGTTCCTCCCCACCTAAATATCTTTTCTTACAGTAATGAAATGACTGCAGAGCCTTCCAAGACAGGCCTGTGATTTTCACTTAAAAATACGCATTTTTGAGTCACATAATGAAAATAAAATTGCATTTTTTCATTGACTCATCTGTGTCTGTACAGAGCCTATTCTTTCTGCAATTATCAATTATGCGTTGACTTAGATTTGTATACAGCCAGCTCACGACTATTAACTGCAATTGATTTGTTTGTTCATATTCCCCAATTTAACAGCACTAAGGTCTGACATCCATTTTTTTACTGAAAGATTTAATATGCACTAAATTTCTGCAACACTAATATTCATCGATTTAATGTCGTCAATCACTGTCATCCCCAGCTTAACAATTGTGTTTTATGAAGCCGCATCTGTCTTGTGTTTATTTTGTCAACTGAGGATTGTTAGTTTTCCCCCCAAGCACCAATTCCCAAGGAATATGACACTGTATATAATACAACATTTTCATGCATTAATAGTTTGCATTTTGGATACATTGTATCGAAATGATGGCGTCAAACAGTGGCGCATACAAGTCTATTATTATTCAGCTGCCAATTAAACTTTTCGATGTTCTTCCTGTATTAGGTAGAGATGGGATACATTGTTTTATAGAACATTTTATTCTTGGGGATGAGTATCAAGTGTTGGAACAAGAATTTGACAACTAAGGGTATCAAATAAGAGTAGATGAATTGTTGAACAAAAAAGGTTAATGAGTCAGAGGCCCTATTCACGGTTTGTTTAGACCAAGGTCTAGGGCAGCACATTTTCAGGGGACAATAGCATGACACTTGTGCATTGACAATTCATATACTAAAATATCTATATACATAAACATTTGATTATATAGTATACCTGACACTTTCTGACATATGTATTTTTTTATTAATAAATATATATATTCAATACGTGCTTTTATTCAGAAGCAGTAATATATACTTTCAATAATGAGCATCTGGCAAGGAAAAGAGCAGGAGGGGCAGTTGTGGAGGTAGTATTGAAACGCACTTTGGGGAGCATAATTATTTGTCAATTGTCTATTTTAACAGTGCTACTCAAATGTATAATAAACAATATTACAGTAGACTATCAGTTAATTGGCACCCACCTACATACAGGTGAATGAACAAGGGGAATGTAATGCCAACACTGCTCTGGCTCAGTCACTCATTCCCGGGGAATGTAATGCCAATACTGCACTGGCTCAGTCACTCATGTCTGGGGAATGTAACGCCAACACCACCCTGGCTCAGTCACTCATGTCTGGGGAATGTAACCCCAACACTGACCTGGCTCAGTCACTCATGCCTGGGGAATGTAACGCCAACACCGCTCTGGCTCAGTCACTCATGCCTGGGGAATGTAACGCCAATTCTGCCCTTGGCTCAGTCACTCATGCCTGGGGAATGTAGCCCCAACACTGCCCTGGCTCAGTCACTCCTGCTCGGGGAATGTAACTCCAACACTGCCATGGCTCAGTCACTCATGCCCAGGGAATGTAACCCCAACACTGCCCTAGCTCAGTCACTCATGCCCAGGGAATGTAACCCCAACACTGCACTGGCTCAGTCACTCATGCTTGGGGAATGTAACGCCAATTCTGCCCTTGGCTCAGTCACTCATGCCCGGGGAATGTAGCCCCAACACTGCCCTGGCTCAGTCACTCCTGCTCGGGGAATGTAACACCAACACTGCCATGGCTCAGTCACTCATGCCCGGGGAGTGTAATGCCAACACTGCCCTGGCTCAGTCACTCATGCCCGGGGAATGTAATGCCAATACTGCACTGGCTCAGTCACTCATGTCTGGGGAATGTAACGCCAACACCGCCCTGGCTCAGTCACTCATGCCCGGGGAATGTAACCCCAACACTGCCCGAGCTCAGTCACTCATGCCCAGGGAATGTAATCCAAACACTGCACTGGCTCAGTCACTCATGCCTGGGGAATGTAACGCCAATTCTGCCCTTGGCTCAGTCACTCATGCCCGGGGAATGTAACCCCAGCACTGCTCTGGCTCAGTCACTCATGCCCGGGGAATGTAACCCCAACACTGCACTGGCTCAGTCACTCATGCCCGGGGAAAGTAACCCCAACACTGCCCTGGAACAGTCACTCATGCCAGGGGAATGTAACCCCAACACTGTTCTGGCTCAGTCACTCATGCCCAGGGAATGTAACCCCAACACTGCACTGGCTCAGTCACTCATGCTTGGGGAATGTAACGCCAATGATGCCCTTGGCTCAGTCACTCATGCCCGGGGAATGTAACCCAAACACTGCACTGTCTCAGTCACTCATGCCCAGGGAATGTAACCCCAACACTGCACTGGCTCAGTCACTCATGACTGGGGAATGTAACACCAACACTGCCCTGGCACAGTCACTCCTGACTGAGGAATGTAACCCCCACACTGCCCTTGCTCAGTCACTCCTGCCCAGGGAATGTAACTCCAATTCTGCCCTTGGCTCAGTCACTCATGCCCAGGGAATTTAACCCCAACACTGCCCTGGCTCAGTCACTCCTGCTCGGGGACTGTAACACCAACACTGCCATGGCTCAGTTACTCAAGCCCGGGGAGTGTAATGCCAACACTGCCCTGGCACAGTCACTCATGCCCGGGGAATGTAACCCCAACACTGCCCTAGCTCAGTCACTCATGTCCAGGGAATGTAACCCCAACACTGCCCTAGCTCAGTCACTCATGTCCAGGGAATGTAACCTCAACACTGCACTGGCTCAGTCACTCATGCTTGGGGAATGTAACGCCAATGATGCCCTTGGCTCAGTCACTCATGCCCAGGGAATGTAACCCCAACACTGCACTGTCTCAGTCACTCATGCCCAGGGAATGTAACCCCAACACTGCACTGGCTCAGTCACTCATGACTGGGGAATGTAACACCAACACTGCCCTGGCACAGTCACTCCTGACTGAGGAATGTAACCCCCACACTGCCCTTGCTCAGTCACTCATGCCCAGGGAATGTAACTCCAATTCTGCCCTTGGCTCAGTCACTCATGCCCAGGGAATTTAACCCCAACACTGCCCTGACTCCGTCACTCATGCCCGGGGAATGTAAAGCCAACACTGCCCTTGGCTCAGTCACTCATGCCCAGGGAATGCAACCCCAACACTGACCTGGCACAGTCACTTATGCCTGGGGAATGTAACGCCAACACTGCCCTTGGCTCAGTCACTCATGCCCAGTGAATGTAACCCCAACACTGCCCTGGCTCAGTCACTCATGCCCGGAGAATGTAACGCCAACACTGCCCTGGCTCAGTCACTCATGCCTGTGGAATGTAATGCCAACACTGCACTCTCTCATTCACTCATGCCCAGGGAATGTAACCCCAACACTGCACTGGCTCAGTCACTCATGACCAGGAAATGTAACGCCAACACTGCCCTGGCTCAGTCACTCATGCCCGGGGAATGTAACTCCAACACTGCACTGGCTCAGTCACTCATGCCCGGGGAATGTAACCCCAACACTGCCCTTGCTCAGTCACTCATGCTGGGGAATGTAACCCCAACACTACCCTTGGCTCAGTCACTCATGCCTGGGGAATGTAACGCGAACACTGCACTGTCTCAGTCACTCATGCCCGGGGAATGTAACCCCAACACTGCCCTGGCTCAGTCACTCATGCCCAGGGAATGTAACCCCAACACTGCACTGGCCCAGTCACTCATGCCCAGGGAATGTAACGCCAACACTGCCCTGTCTCAGTCACTCATGCCCGGGGAATGTAACCCCAACACTGCCCTGGCTCAGTCACTCATGCATGGGGTATGTGACCCCAACACTGCACTGGCTAAGTCACTCATGCCCGGGGAATGTAAAGCCAACACTGCCTTGGTTCAGTCACTTGTGCCTGTCTGCTTCCAGGTCAGACTGAATCACAGAGATGTACAGTAGATGCAATCTAGGTGGCTGTAAGCATTTTTCTGGCATGACAACCTTTCTCCTGGCAGTTGTTGAGCCCTGTAAATATTTTTTTTTAATTAAAGTACAGTATTCAATTTTTTTTCTGGTTGCTTGAGTTCTGCATAACTGAGATTCCATTGAACATAGTTGAAACATCTGATGTACCCATCCATCTCAATCTCAACTTCCCATTACAGATCCCCTCACATATTCTAATGTATCTAGACTGGTATATCCTTTGCTTCCCAGGATAAGCATGCTCTAAGAATTCAAAATATCCCTGATGCACTCTAATAAACCTTCAGTCTAGAATACACCAGGCTCCCCTAAAATACTACAACCATTGATTAACTGTAAGAAATCACATTGATTATCAAGCTATATGAGTATGGAGTTACACAACATTCCATATATATAGTCGTAATTGCGAGTTTGTGTGTAATGCTCGCATGAGCAAACCCATAACTTTCGTGGTGGCAGTTACTGGCCTCGCAATGAGCGATGAAGGAAGAGACCCACAAAGGGCTTCCAGGTTATGGACGGGAAAATATTGCGACCGTTAAAAAAGCCTTTGATCTACGGGTTTAACGGTCACAATATTTTCATGGCAGTAACTCGGAAGCCCTTTGCAGGCTTGGGACAATTTTTACATTTCCCAGAGCCCTCAAATGTTTTCACACCCATAAATGGCAAAAGAGGGGAGAGGGGGGAGACACAGGGGAGGGAGGGGGGTGGAGACACATGGATGGTAGAGGGGGGGAAAGAGACACAGGGGTAAGAAATGGGGTAGAGGGGTAAAGAGACACGGGAGGGATTGCGGGGAAAGAAACACAGGGGTGAGAGGGGGGAAAGAGACACAGGGGAGGGAGTGGGGGGGAAGAGACACAGGAGAGGGAGAGGGGGGCAAAGAGACACTGGGTAGGGAGAGGAGGGGAAAGAGACACAGGGGAGGGGGGAAGAAGCACATGGGAGGGAGAGGGAAGAGACACAGGGGAGGGAGATGGGAAAAGAGACACAGTCGAAGGAGAGAGGGAAGAGAGACAGAGGGTGAGAAATGGGGGAGAGGGGGAAAGAGACAAGGAGGGAGTGGGGGGAGAGAGACACAGGTGTGAGAGAGGGGGGGAAGAGACACAGGGGAGGGAGAGGGGAGGAAGAGAGAAACAATGTATAACACTATATCATGACGTCATTTTTGACGGAAAAGTCGCTAGTATGCAATAGTAGATAAAAAAAAAAATTAGGAGTGAGGAGTAGAATTGTCCCTACATTGTTCAAGGTTTTTGTCAAGTTGTAGCTGCCTCATCGCCCCTTCATTTTCTTTCCCGATTCTCACTATTTAGAATCACATTAGCCTTAATCTTCAGCACAGTCTAATTTCTGACATTTTCCTTTCTTCTCCTCTTAAATTTGCATCTGCCCCTCTTCATCCTCTTGTGACTTAAACACCTACTTCAGATTAGACCAGAAATGTAAATAGTTCAGTGATACAGGATTTACTTTTCGATGGTCATCCAAACATGGCGTACAAACATCATCTGAGTTACAGCCACGTTCCAACTTTTTCTACACACTATCTTCTGTAGCTTAGATTTCTCTACAATAATAGTCTATGGCCATTGTAGATTCTGTTCTCTTGGTGGCATTTGAAGTTCAGTGCTGGTTGAACAATGGGTGTTTGTGTTTATTTCAACATCAGTTATCAGCCTTTAGAGACCTATTGACAGTTAAAGATCTTCCACTTGGATACCACTGGATTAAATCATCTTTTAATCTTCAAAACATCCGTACCTCCTTTGATACACATCTGTTTACTCTTGCCAGTCCATATGTATGTGAACTCACCCACTCCAACTACATCCTCCGATTTACCACCATGTCCAGGAACACCCTTGATTTAGTGTCCAGTCGCACTGTACCATATAACGTCTGCCAATCAAGTCCGACTAATTTCTTGGTCATTCTGTTACAGACTCATTTGCTGGTTGTATCTACTTAAGGTCAATGAAGGAACTGCTTTTTGTAGCATGTGGCTTCTAAAAATGTAGCGACACCAACACAATGAACTCCATCGACTGGAGACTTGTTTTATTAAAGTAATTTCCATTGGCGAAAATCTTTTACAGTAGGGCAGCCAATGAGTAATTGTTTAATCTCTTAAATATGATTGTTCTTAAAACATTTTTCAGTCTCTCAGGCAACCTCATACTTTAAACTTTGAAACTTAATTTAATATTGATCATTTTTATTATAAATGATTAAATAGGAATTTTACTAATGATCAATGCATAATTAAAATTACTATCTCCTCTTGCTAGGGGATTACAGTGGGCATTTAATACCATTTGTAGACAATAATCTACTTTCTGTTATGAAATTAAATTGCAAGAACTCTTGGACAGTGTCTTCATTATTCTTTAGAAACTGTGAACTGTGACCCTATTCTCCTATTATTTTATAGAATATGTTTGGCTTTAGAAATTAATGATTATGTCACTAATGAAATGTTTTTCAGATGGGTTTTTCATGTTACTTAAATAATCTTGTCACTATGGTAGCCTCTCTGACTAGCTGAATGCCCAGAGTTTCGAACAATCGCGTGAAGGACAAACCCCGGATAGTCATTCTTATTCATAGTACTGAAAAAATTCCAGGAAATCTGTACTCGGATGCCAATCATTTCTGATTAAATAATTTTTGATATATGTATATGTGTCATATTTACCAAATAGAACCCTTTTATTATTAACTAGCGAGTTGCCCATCAAAAAATGATGGTCATAAAATTGTAAGGCAGGTAAGGCTTTTGTTGGTCTGAGTATATTTGGCGCTCGTTGCGAGGCTCTGGGTTGGTGTATTTTTGGTCATGTGAGCCCGTTTGGCGCTCATTGCAAGGGCCGCGCTGAGCGCCTTGGGTGCTGAATACAAACCTCTCCCCTGGTGTACTGTTGCTTCTCTGAGCACTATCGGCGCTCAGTGTGAGTCGGGGTGATGAGCGCCTTTAGCGTTTATGGCAATACTCTTGCCTGTTTTTTTTTTTCTGTAGATGTATTTTTTAATGATAATTAATTAATTCATAAAATCATAAATTAATATACTTTACCTATTTGTAATTAATATATGAAGCAAGAAATATCCTAAAGAGCTAACAATCTGTTTTGATTTTCGTGCAGCATACAATGTACATTTGCACTCTTGCTGAGCTGAGGTGTGTCAGCAATGTGTGAAGTGTCTAGTGTAAGTAGGCTGCGTGCATGAGTGAAACTGTTTGTTTAGGTCTGTAATTCAGCATTTTGGAATGGTAATGTTATTAGTTTCAAGTTAGTGTTGTGAAATGACGGCGATCGTGTATGTGTTACGCGGGTGTGGAGCATTTTGCGTCCTCTCTAATAGTGTATTTTATACCTCGTTCGGGCTTGTGTAAAAGTCTTATGTGTCTGGTGGGTTTTTGCGTGTTTATTGGTGGTGTAGCCTCGTTTTTGTTTGTTTTTTGTCGCTTAGGCGATTTTCGTGTGCAGAAACTCTAACATCGTATTTTTTGGACCTCGTATTTTATATTTTTTCAAAGTGGCGTATTTTTTTTTGTGTGTCTTGCTTTCCTTTTTGCAAAGAGTTACGGGCCGTAAATTTTTCATGCAATTTTTTCAAAGTGCTACGGGTCTCACATTCTGAATTGTGTAATTGAGTTTTGTGTTGATGTGTAGTTCCGCGGGTCATAGGGATGAGCTCCTACGTTGATCAACTCCAACAGCGCAGTGAGCACCTTTGGCGCTCCCTGCCTAAGTCGTACAGGGTCATAGGAATGAGCGCCTAGGGTGCTTATCTCCACCAGTGCAAGGAGCGTCTTTAGCGCTCCTTGCCAGCAACTGGCTGCACGAGCCTGCAACATTAGCAGCAACCAGTATTGTCCACAACTATATATGTGATAATTTTTACTGTTTCAGAGCTCATTGTAAAAACTGAACACCTTGATGATTAAAGGTATATATACGTTTCCTGGGTTTCAAATGTTTGGTAAGATACAGACAGCAATTATCAAAAAAAAATTGTTTTATATAAAAAAGTTCAGTGTACTTACAAAGTTAGATGCAAGAAAATAAAATCCAGCTTTGCACACTCACAGGAAGCTTACATAACCAAGTACACTGAAGAGAGCAGCCAGGTACAGAGTTTGACCTTTCTAGTAAAGACCACAGGAAGTAATGCTCCAGGGTGGAATAACATTGTTTTGTGGGGTATAAGCTCACGGCTGAATCAGAGCACAATGAGAGAGACTACATATTCAAGGCTGCTTTGCAACACATGAAGCCCAGAGTATGATACAAATGTATCAGCTAATCCTCTGCTTTCTCCTGATTGGCCAAAATAAATTATGAATTTCATGCTAATCTTAACAGGGATTTTCCGGGGTGTCAACTAACAAAAGCTGCAGCTTGCAAACTGAAGGGATTTAGCAAACATCAGGGAGAGTTTGTAAATGTTTATTTTCGTATTATTTCATGCAAAAAAAATGTTTTCATACACTACTAATTCTCCTCTTTTAGATGCATTCACAATCAAAGAAACTTTGATATGCCTTTAATGATGAGCCTGTTCAGTTGCAATAAATATTTCTAACTTCCATCTCATATGTCATGTTACATGTCTCACATTCCTGAAATCTCCCAGACCTGATCACTCTGAAAATGTGATCCCTGTGTGTCTTCAGGCAGTCACAGGAGGCACTGGGATATATTTATAAACGGTAGAGAAAACTGAGAATTTGATAAGTATTTGATTGTTTCTTTATTAAACCAAGTAAAATTGTATGGACTTTGATTAACAGCCCTGGAGTTAGAGGACCACAATAACGATTCATATTAACGCGTAACAATGGTTTAAACTGGCACACTCATTGTCAATATCTATTATTATTATCATTTATTTGTAACATTCCAACGTATTCTGTAGAGCTGTTGATTATTCTTTTATTAGAGAAATAAACAAATAATGTTTTAAAACGAAAATCCCCTATGAGTTTTTCCCCCCTGTTCAAAAATTTCCGACTCTTCATGACCTTATGGACCGTAACATCTTTATGTCCATGGTCATACTGATCAACTTGGTATTAATGGCTGAGATACTGGAGTGGGTTGCCAGTTTCTACTCCATTGGGCCACAGCATACCGTACTCACCAGACTCAACCCTACTTGGCTTCAGGATGGTGTGACCTCTTGGATCCCTGACTTGGAATTGAACCCAGGTCACAATGGGGAAAGCACTGAGTGTTAACCATTGGACCAACAGGAAACCAGCCTTGAGGATAGCTTATCTTAAAGTAGTTTATCTCTAAGTATTGTACTCTGATTGCCGAGATTACACAAATCAAAATCATGTTCTAACAACAGGAGAAAGATGTTTTCATTGGGGATTTTTCTAATAAAATTCCTCTTCAATTATTTAGTAAAGCAATATTCAGTATTAAACTTACTGTCAAAGGTCAAACTTAGTCGATGCTGGTCTCCATCATTTATAAGGTCTATAGGGGACATAAGACTTTGTATAGAGGGCATTGATCATTTTAAGTCACAAAGTTATATCAACAAACTGCCCTCCATTGACTTGGGACTTGCTGTCTGTTTTCTTTGGCAGCAAAATTTTGCTGGGCGGCAGCCTAAGAATGGGTGTTTGTCCTTGTACAAAGTCAGATTGTTGGTAAAGCCCTACAGTATTTATTCAGATCTTAGCAGGGTGGAGGCAATCAGCTCAACTGCAGAAGATTAGAACAACTAGCACCTCTTGTTAGGGCCCTATAGTGGTTCTTAAAGGCCCATGTTCTCATGCAGGCCCAGACCAAACATATATACACATATGTCTATATGTGTATATATGTTTTCTATAATATGCTGTGTTGATTCCCCCTCTATGTATTTACCTGATGATGTCAGATGCTGCCTCCACTCTCTCTGCATCGCTGTTTATGTTCAAACTGAGGGTTTCATCTCATATCAGTGTTTTTGTGCTCTTTGTGCCTTATCTATTTATCTGTCATTTAGGGATTATTTCAACTACTTTTCCCCCTTTTGTTGGTGGGAGTGTCATGGTCTGGGCCTGCATGAGTGCTGCCGGCACTGGGGAGCTACAGTTTATTGAGGGAACCATGAATGCCAACATATACTGTGACATACTGAAGCAGAGCATGATCCTCTTCCTTTATAGACTGGGCCGCAGGGCAGTATTCCAACATGATAACGACTCCAAACACACCACCAAGACGGTAAAGGTGATGGACTGGCCAAGCATGTCTCCAGACCTAAACCCTATTGAGCATCTGTGGGGCATCCTCAAATGGAAGGTGGAGTACAAGGTCTCTAACATCCACCAGCTCCGTGATGTCATCATGGAGGAGTGATATATATATATACATTTATATATACATAATATAAAACCATTGTTATATTTTAGACCATATACACTATTACTAAGCATAGCCACACATCTTCACATTTTGTTTTCCATTGAATATTAGTATGATGTATCTGCTAATAACCTTAGTGCGTGTCATTGTTGAATTTATCTTGGTATTTTACTGTCCCTCACCCAATCTAATTAATAATTAGCTAATCATTTCTCCAGCCTACATTTTATTTGCAAACAATTCATATTATGCCGTAAAACAAAAGCTATGAGAATGTGGTTTTAAACTGGCTCGCTCATTGCCCATTAAGACTAATTACTTCTCATTAGTGAAATAAAATAATAATCAATGTGTTAAAATGAAAAGACTAATATCCCTTGTGGGTAGTTTATCTCTAAGTATTGTACCGTGATTGCTGAGACTACACAAATCTTAATCTCTGCCGGTGTTGTCTTGGGTCAAAATTGTAAAAAAATTATAGATCGTAAAAAGAATATTGTAATTTTCCTACATGTGCCATAATAGAGGATTCGATCCGATATCCGGGCAATTTATATGGAAGGTAATATCCCTTTTTTTTATAGTGAGTGTTATGTTCCATGTAAGGGATGTTTAATGCAATATCACCTTATACAACACCATCCTTTAATATCTCACCACAGTAAGAAAGCCATACTGCTATAAATATCTATTTTACTTAGTATATCTGTAACAACTTCATGAATCATTTGTTGTTATAGCTTTAGGTGGCGCCCACTAACTAGGGTCAGTAAATAAGATACAAACATGTCTTTTTCCTGTTTGCCACTATTTGATAACTTATTATTATTTGTATTATTATTATTTGTATTATTATTATTAATATTTTTATTATTATGCTTTATTTGTAATGCACCAACATATTCCATGGAGCTATACAAGAGTTGAGTACAAAGAAAAAATATGAACATGTGGCAAAAATGGATGTCCCTGTCTTGAGCTTTTTGAATCCTATTTTAGAAAATAGGAGGAGACCACCATGATTCCATGTAAATTCTCTGTGACATAACAAGGTGTATGTAAGGTTACGATGAGGGTTATACAAGAATGCATTTACATATTTGGTTATACTTGACACTAGAGTTCTGATTATTACCCAGAACCAACGCATTCTACATACCTAGAAAGAATAATTTCATATTTCACAAAAGCCATCATTTGAAATAAATTCAAGGTACTAAATTATACAGACAGGGACTAGATCCATATATAATCCTGTGCCTGTGGTACAACAATTTAAGCAACTTCCTTTCAATATATATATCATCTGTTGACTCAACTACTGCAACTCACTTCTTGTTGGCCTGCACACCACCCGACTCTCCCCACCTCAATCCATAATGACGCCTCTCCTAGACTCATCTTCCATACACATCATTCAGTGTCAGCATCACCTCTCTGTCAATTTCTCCACTGGCTTCCCTTAGCCTCAAGAATAACATTTTAATTTATGACCCTAACTTACAAAGCCCTCAACAATAGCGCTCCCCCGTACATCTCTGCTCTCATCTCCAAATACTCCCCCACTCGCCCTCTTCATTCTGCTAATTCTGACCTTCTTCTTTCTACAACTCTTGTCACCTCCTCTCACTCCCGCCTCCAGGACTTTTCTTGTGCTGCCCCTAGTCTCTGGAACTCCTTGCCTTGCTCCAACAGATAATCCTCAAAACATTTAAAACCTCACTTAAAACGCATCTCTTTAAAGAATCGTATCACCTTCCACCCTAACACGCTCATCACCTCTCTCTCCCTCCTTTACCACTCACTAAACCTTAGGTTGTAAGTCTGCGAGTTTCTATCCTGCAGGGTACTTTGGGAATTCACCATGGACATTAGATTTGAGGCTCAAAGACAGGGCCCTCCTTGCTTTGCTATGTGTTCATTTGTATTTACCTTTGCCTGTAATGTACAGCGCTACGGAATATGTCGACACGTTATACATAAACAATAATATTAATAATAATAATAAAAATAATATATATATATATATATATATATATATATATATACACACACACATATATATATATATATTTACAAAGTTCTAAAATAAACCTGTGAAAAGTAAATTTGTTTAACAGTAAAAGTAAAACGAATTTCAATAAAAAGGAAGTAAAATCATAATGTCGAAAATTGTAGGGACTTGACCAAGAAATAAACAAACAGTCTAACTTGGTGTAAATGGATAATTTATCACAAAACAATATACAAACTACATCATTTTTAGATGTTCATACTCTGCTAAAAGTAGCGACTAAATTTAAAATGTCAACAAAGTATTTTATTGAAGTGCTTAGACATCATATTAATATAAGCGCTATGATACCATATGTGTATAGGTTTACCTAAGATGTAATGAATATACTCTGCAGGTTATTAACAAACATGTAAAGATTTAAAAAGCCCACCCAAAATGTTCATAGATGAACACACATCTCACCAATGTTTCTAACATGTGCATGTTAACCTGAAATGAAATCCATGTATACCATGAGCTCAGTATATTAGATCATGTGGTGGTAAAGATAATCGGTGCCCAACTGTTTATATAAACTCAGCCGAGGTTACAGGATGTCTACAAATTATCACATTTTCTATGATATATCAGTCCGGAGCAAATAGGCTGGGGGTCCTGACTTCGACCCAGGTCCAGCCCATTGTATATACCTGGAAAGAATACTACTAGATGGTACAGAAGCCAAAACTTAGAAAAGTCTAATGTATTCTAGGTACTATACATACACACAAGCATCTACATACAAACATACCTTCACACGCACAGACATACACACATATACTGTACACAAACGCATACATACAAATAAATACATATACAGATACATATACATGCACATATACACTCACATAGACACACAAACACACATACATATATATATACTTATATAAACATACATGCCACACACACACACACATATATAAACATAGATACAAACACACACACATAGTCCGACACGTGCACTTACATAGACACATACAAACATGAGTAAACCTCTGTACACACCAACATCCTTGTGTAAATACCATTCTTACATTTGGAATATATTCTATGGTCTTATACTGACCTCATTTCTTCAAATAAAGCAGCCAGTGTTTCTCTTTGTATTAAACATGATTTTCTTCGTACAAAAACATTTAAAGAAATATTTATGTTGTATAACTCAAAAATGTACAACCTGCACTTAAATCCGCATCATTTTTAAATGTTATCAAAAATGAATAAACTTTCATTTAAAAAAAATAATATTTATTTGCATGGTAAAGCAGAATATCCGCCTTCTTTGAAGTTGTTAAAATTAATGTCACTTTGTCTAACCAGTCTTGTACAAATTGTGGCCAATAGAAAATGGAAAAGGTCCGTCTCCATCCCAATCCCGAAAAAGGCAGTGCCAAAGAGTTGTCAAATTATCAAACAATTGCACTCAGTTCACATGCCAGCAAGGTAATGCTTAAGATCCTACAAGCTCAACACCAACAGTATATGGACCAGGAAATACCAGATGTGCAGAGGAAGAGACACAAGAGATCAAATTGCCAATGTCCATGGATAATAGAAAAAGCAAGAGAGTACCAGAAAAACATTTACTTCTGCTTCATAGACTATTCTAAAGCCTCTGACTGTGTGGATCACAACAAAATGGGGCATGACCTTAAAGAGATGAGAGTACCAGATCATCTCATCCTCCTCCTAAAGCTTCTGCATGCCGACCAAGAAGCCACGGTCAGGACCGAACATGGGACAACAGAATGGTTCAAGATCGGAAAAGGAGTGCGACAAGGTTGTATATTGTCACCTTATTTATTCAACTTATACACAGAGTACATCATAAGTAAGGCCGGACCTGACCATAAGGAAGTCTAAGCACCAGAGAATGTATGCCTTTTAATTGAGTTGTTGGCGAAAACTGCTTAGAGACACTTTGGAAATTATGATAATGAGGCTGAAGCTCAAATATTTTGGCCATATTATGAGAAGACAGGATTCCCTAGAGAAGTCTCTGACAATGGGAAAGATTGAAGGCACACAAAGAAGGGGGCAACCGAGACAGAGATGGATAGATGAGGTCATTGAATCCATGAACATGAACTTCATGGAGCACAGCAGAGCAGTGACTGGCAGATGTAGCTGGCGTGCTGCGGTCCATAGGGTCACTGAAAGTTGGACATGACTGAATGACTAAACAACACACACATATATGTATATATATATATATATATATATATATATATATATATCACATGTTATAGTTGTTGTAATTGCGATTTGATGGTTAGCGCCGAAGGTGCTCATTGCGGGACTCAAAATGAACGCCTTTTGCGCTCATTGTGAGGCCAGAAAATACGGGTTTGATGGTGGCTGCAATGAGCGCTGAAGGCGCCCTTTGCGAGGCTCCCAGTGAGGGCAACTTAGATGGGGGGAAAGGCTTGCAATGAGCACCGAAGGCTATAGGCCTTTGGCGCTCATCGCAAGGGCCACAATGAGTGCCAAAGGCTATAGGCCTGTGGCTCTCATTTCAAGGCGCTCAAAAGAGCCTACGACGGATTTCGAGTTACATGTTTGAAAAAAAAATACGGTCTAACTGCCGCCATTTTTTTCAAGCCTGTAACTCGGAAGCCTTTCGGGGGTCACCAAAAGACCCCAATTGATTACAAAATTAGCTTACAGCCTCACACACACCACAGGGGGAGAGGCACAAAGCCTGTAAGTGAGGTTGCAAGGTAATTTGCTATTCAATTGGTATTTTTTGGCAGGCTCAAAATAGCTATGCAAGGGAAAAAAATGGCGTCCGTAAAGCCGTACTTTTTTTTCAAGCCCTTAAATCCAAAGCACATTTTGGGCTTGGGGAAATTTCTGTCTGTATAATATTCCCATCAGATACATTATACATCACAATGTAGGCTGCCAATGGTGGAGTCTTGGGGGACACCAAACTGCCTTATATCAGAGGATACGTTTGTCGGATATCCCCAGAGATAACAGAATACAGCTGTGTGGTCACATTAGTTTAAGTTTTCTTAATTTCCTCTGCATCTCATACCAAGTCTCTTCCTAGAGCAAAATTTTCAATTAGTAATAAAATAAGTTATATATTGTCTCTTTGATAATGTATTGCTCTTAAAGGGATAGATAGATAGATAGATAGATAGATAGATAGATAGATACAGTAGATAGCTAGAGAGATAGATAGATAGATAGATAGATAGATAGATAGATAGATACAGTAGATAGCTAGATAGATAGATAGATAGATAGATAGATAGATAGAGATAGATAGATAGATAGATAGATAGATAGATACAGATAGATCGATAGATAGATAGATAGATAGATAGATAGATAGATAGATAGATAGATAGATAGATAGATAGATAGAGAGATAGATAGATAGAGAGATAGAGAGATAGATACAGTAGATCAGTGATGGCGAACCTTTTTGAGCCCGAGTGCCCAAACCGCAATACATGCCAACTTTTTTTTTCCTCTAAGTGCCAACACGGCAATTAAACCTGAATACTGAGTCTTAGACGAACAACGACAGGAACGCAGAACGTTGAAAATAAAACAAATGGCAGTTAGTGCGCGCCACGCAAATGGTGCTCAGAGGAGCAAAAGCCTCACATTATGTGGCAAACAGCATTGCCAGCCTTACAATTGTATTCCCGTCATTTTTGATAAAATTATAGACTGATCATTTCTTTGTCATGGACAAAAAAAATCCGAAGGGGATCAAATACTTCCCCCCCCCCACTGTATGTACACTGTATATACATTTATAGAGAGAGGAAATTAATATTACATTAATAAGCCCATTCACATGTCTAAAAGGCGGGGACATGCAAATGAGAATACAATGCACCTCACTCTTTCAATCCAAAAATAGCAATTTTATACATTGCTCCCTTAATGCATATGCCCGCTTCCCCTTGTCGCCCCCTTCTCCCTTGTCTCTCCCCTTCTCTCTTGACTACCACTCCCTCTTGTCTCTCCCTCCACTCTTGTCTCTCACTTTCTCACTCCCCCTTGTCTCTTACACCCTTCTCTCTCTCCCATTCTCCCTTGTCTCTCCCCTGCCCCTTATGTCTCCCCTTCCCCCTTGTCTCTCCCCCACCCTTATGTCTCCCCTTCCCCCTTGTCTCTCCCCCACCCTTGTATCTCCCCTTCCCCCTTGTCTCTTCCCCCATTTTTCCCTCTCCCCCCACCCTCCTCGCTCGCCTCTTGTCTCTCCCCTCCCCCTTGTCTCTCCCTCCAGCCTTGTCTCTTCCTTTCTCCCTGGTCTCTCCCCCCTTGGATCATACACCCTTCTCTCTCCCCTCCCCTTGTCTCTCCCCTCCCTCCTTGTCTCCCACCACCCCTGTATCTCCCCTTCTCCCTTGTCTCTTCCCTCCATCCTTCTCTCTCTCCTACCCTTATTTCTCCACTCTTGTACCGCTCACAATTGTCTCTGTTTTCTCCCTTGCCTCTACCCCCCTTGTCTCTTTCCTTCCCTGTGTCTCTCCCTCCTCCTTTCTTTCCATTCTCTACCTCTCCCTTTTGCCTCTCCCCTCTCTCTCACTCCTCCCTTCTCTCACTCTCCCTTCTCTACCTCTCCCTTTTGCATCTCCCTCTTCCTTTCTCTCTCCTCTCCCTTCCTCTCATGTGCCTCTACCTTCTCTCCCATCTCACTCTCTTACTTCTCCCTTTCCCTTCTGCCTCTCCCTATTTTCTTTCTCTCCATCCTCCCTTCTCTCTGCTCTCCTTTCTTCCTCCCTCCCTCCCTCTTCTCTCCCTCTCTCTCCGCTTATCTCTCCCCCACCCTTGTATCTCCCTCACTCTTGTCTCTACCCCCACCCTTGTCTCTCCTTGTACTTCACTATTGTCTCTCCCACTATTCACTCTCTCCCTTGTCTCTCCCCTCCCCATTGTCTCCCCCCTTGTCTCTCCCCTTCCCCTTCTGTCTCCTATTACCCTTGTCTCTCCCCCTGGTCTCTCCCACCCTGCTCTCTCTACCCCCTTGTTTCACCCAACCTTGTCTCTCCCATTCTCCCTTGTCTCCCACACCCTTCTATCTCTCCCCCACACTTCTCTTTCCCATTCTCCACTGTCTTCCCCCTTCTCTCTCCCCTTCTCCCTTGTCTCCCCCACCCTTCTCTTTCCCCTCTTGTCTCTCCACTTCCCCTTGTCTCCCCCTTCTCCATTGTCTCTCCCCTTCTCCCTTATCTGTCCAACTCCCCATTGGCTCCCTACACCATTGTCTCTCCCTCCACTCTTGTCTCTCCCCTTCTCCCTCCCCCTTGTCTCAACCCTCTTCTCTCTCCCCCTCTCCCTTGTATCTCCCCTACCGCTTGTCTCTCCCCTGCCCCATATCTCTTACCTTCCCCTTGCCTCTCCCCCCACCCTTGTCTCTCCCCTTCTCCTTTGTCTCCCTGCCGCGCGCGCGTTGCGGATCTCGAGGAGAGCGCGTGCACGGCGGCAGCACGCGGACACTGTCAACGTCTGTTCGCCTGTGCCGCACGCTAGCACAGCCCTCCTTTTTTCAGTGACGGGAGAGCGCTCAGGCGCCGTGCTTGCACACGATGAGCAGGCCCAGCATGTTGCCGGCGACCTATGGCCGCGTGCCCACAGAAGGGGCACGGCGTGCCACCTGTGGCACGCGTGCCATAGGTTCGCCACCACTGCAGTAGATAGATAGATAGATAGATAGATAGATAGATAGAGAGATAGATACAGTAGATAGATAGACATATAGATAGAGAGAGAGAGAGAGAGATAGATACAGTAGATAGATAGATAGATAGATAGATAGATAGATAGATAGATAGATAGATAGATGGACAGATAGATAGATAGATAGAGATACAGATAGATAGATAGATAGATAGATAGATAGATAGATAGATAGATAGAGAGATAGATACAGATGGATAGATAGATAGATAGATAGATAGATAGATAGATAGATAGATAGATAGATAGATAGATAGATAGAGAGATAGATACAGATGGATAGATAGATAGATAGATAGATAGATAGATAGATAGATAGATAGATAGCCCGGTGTGTATACTCTTATAACAGTTTAATTAATCTAGTTTATAGCTCTTATTTTCCCACCCCCTCATAAAATAATGATTTCATAGAAACTCCTAATCATATTCCAAGGCAAGTATTGGGAATCCAGGCAATGCTAATAATAACTTATCAACTCAGAAAGCTGGAAAAAACACCAGATGTCCTCCACAACAGATACCGTGTATATACTTTCACTTAGTACTAAAGCACAGAAAATACTGGAAACTAAAATAATGAGAAATGATATTATATTCTGGATCAGTCATTATCAACCAGGTAACAATATGCGCTACAATTTTAAGTGCATGAAACAATTATATTGCTTTGTTCTTTAGATACATATTAACAGATCAAAATGTTACATTGTTCATATTTCAAAAATAATGAAACAAAATCCATTCTTAAGTGAGGAATTTGGTTTTAACTCTTTAAAATAATTATCTTAATTACTTACTTAATTATCTTGGGATGTGCCCCCTCTAGTGCAATATCAGTGAAACTGCATGTGGTTTTGCAGTTAAAGGAGCCCTGCAGTTCTGGGCCCCCATTCAATTGAAATTTTGGGAGATCCGGTAGCCCGTAAGGTAGGTTGCAAGCTACTTTGCTATTCATTTGGCGTCTTTCTGCAGGCCCGGAGCGGCTTTCAAATAACGGGGTTGAAGAAATTGTGATGGTTAACCTCGCAACTTACAGCCTCCAGAAGCCTTTGAGCTTTTACTTTTGCAAGAGTTACGATGGCTTAAATTGCAGATATCTATTCAATTGCTCCAATTCCCCAAGCCCGCAAATGTTTTCACACCCGTAAATGGCAAAAAAAGGAGAAAATCCTATGAGTGCTAGAGAGGACCTGCCAGGGGGTTAATCACCTATCCCTAGCACTGTAAATGCAAATAAAACATCAATACTGCACTGTAAATAACAGGGAAAAGCGATGACAGGCATTAGAATAAATTGCACAACAGTCTCAACTTGCAAATTGGCAGGAAATACAAATGATTTTTATGTGCCATTTCAGGGTTAAATTGAACTTGGGTATCAATGAGTAAATACATATCAGGCCACCCACATGGACTAGAACAGTATGGGCATTCATTTTCATAATTCTTTATTTTTGGGGTTTGCGAGTCCGATCGCATATCGGACCCCGAACCTAATTCATTGATACGTAACCTCCATGTTTTACTGCCGTAATAATCACAGCCTCATTTTCTATTGCCTTAATCGAAATGGGAGGTTACGGGCTTGCAAAATTGATCAGGTTCCCGCCCTGCAGTGCATTGCATTGGATAAAACTTTCATTTTTACCTGTGCATTTACTTTTATGTACTTCATTTTATTAAGTAGTGCTTAAAGCCCTGTTTTTATTGCCGCAAGTCAAATAGTCCATGTTTGGGTCTACCCTCAGCAGGGCTGAATGTGCAGTGTAGTGTCCTAGCCTATCAGAATGTTGCTGTGAGATGGTCAGTAATTGGTTAGTATGATACCCTGTCAGTCCTACAGAGTCTGTATCATCATGAGCTGCAGAGCAGACCCATGCAGGGACAATAAAAACAGAGCTTATACGCACTTCTTAAAAACACCCAGGACCCTTCCATATCCCTTTAATACTGGCATAATATGACTTTTTAATGATAAAACTAAAGGATGAAGTCCTGGAGATCTCTGATACGCCTCTATTTATTTCTTCCATATTTCCATATCTTTAAAAATACTTCATTCTTTAGTAGATATACATTTTGTAATTTATTTTTTATTAAAAAAATAAACTTTATTTATGTTTCAAAAAAAATACATGATATAAAATGATATATGTTCTTTGTATTATGTTGATCGTTATTATACAGAAATATTGAATATATTTCCATTCCTCCATCCAAGCCCAAGAGTGTATAAACTGCTCTATATTTTACAGCAGCTGTTCTGAGACTAATGGAGATCCGCTGGTTGGCTGTGAACATATGTTTTGTTATCTATCCTTCTTGCAGCATTTTGCAGCTCTCTATATCACATACCCCCAGGACATGCACTATACGTAAGGCTTACTCACAGCTTACAGCATTTCAGAATTAATGTCGAGAGAACAGATTCTCCATTTAGGAGAGAAATTAATATTTGGCATCGTGGTGCAAATGTGCGTCACTCTGTGTCTTACAGGAGAGCACAAAATAGGAATAACTATAAATATATTAATAAACTGTATTAAAGCTTCACTATAGTCTTTATACATACATATATATGTACACCCATATATATATATATATATATATATATATATATATATATAGTGTGAGGCTTTTGCTCCTCTGAGCACCTTTGGCGCTCATTGCGAGCCTCTCCCCCGTGTACTTCAACTTTCCTGCTTGCACTGATCACCTTCAGCGCTCATCGCAAGCCCCATGCTGAACCCCTTCGGCGCTCATCATGGGGCTCGCAATCAGCATTTCATTTCAAGCCTCTCCCGCTCACAGTGCTCATTGTGAGCCAGCGATGAGCCTTCAGCCTTTGGCACTCATTGCAAACCTTTCCTCTCGCCTCCTCTCGCCTACTGTATGGTCCACTCATTGCAGGTTTCGTTAACCTGCAAGTTTTGTGCTTGGGAATGACGTGTCTCTTTCCACCATCTCCCCCTGTCGCTTCCCTGTGTGTTTCTCCTCTGTGTGTCTGCTGAATGTTTGCATGCCGCGCAATGGCTGCCGTTGGTTTTATTTTGAAAGTCCTGCGTGCCTGGCGTTGTCAGTGTGTATTAGTGTCTTTACCGTCGGGTATTGTCTAAGTCCCGCATGCCTGGCTTTGCTCAGCCTCGTTTTCATCCAGTTTCAGAATTTTTACGTTTTTTGTCCCCAATTTTTTCCCTTGCTTAGCTGATTCTGCATTGACAAAAAAAAAAACAAATATGGCTCCAAATCACTTGTAACCGCACTCCCAGGCTTCCTGGCTCCCCCCTTGTGCTGTGTGTGTTGTTATATTTGTTAAATTATTTTTCAGTTTTTTTTCTGTTTTTTTGAGTTACGCGCTTGGCTCGCAGTTGCGACCCTCACAGCCTAAGCTTCTACACTCTTTATATACTGAATTACTGTACGGTGGAGGCTTCTATCACTCTTTGGCCCACCATTTATTAAATGATTGCTGTGGTGGACTACCTACTCATGAGATCCACAACACAAGCTGAGATCCCGCTCCATGCTGATGATAGCCAGTAAGCTTGAAACAGCTGAACATGGATAGGATTCTCAGCTTGTGTATAATCCAACCTTGGCTTTGCATAAAACCTGTGTAATGTAGCATGCATAAGCTTAAAGTAAGCTATGTTTAAAATGGTTTATGGATTGAAGAGCGAGGCATTTGTGGGCATGTGCCTGCTCAGCTTCCCAGAATGCAGTGTAATAACTGTATTTCTCGGAATTCTGAGCTGGAAGCAGGTTTTTTTAACTTGTTTTAGACATTCAAATGTGAACACAGATGTACTATTTATATACTATGGACCTCATTCTATTATTGTCCGTAAATCGTCCGCAAAGCTGCAATTCCTTGCGGGGCTCCCGTTACCTCGCAATTCAATTATACGGCGCCGCAAGGATATCCTCTTACGGCCGTCCGTATATCTTGCAACCGGCCGTAGGCTCAGAAATCTTTAAATGCAAATATATATTCAAGACGGCACTGTAAAGCTCTGTAAATGCTAGGGATCATATTGGGGGACATGAGGATTAATAGCAACCCCCTCTCAAGCTTGCACATCAGCCCAAATCCGAGATTACATTAACTGTTTATTTTCCGGCCGCAGCGTGGGCGGGTCTGAGGTGCTCCAAGCACTCTGGACTTTTTACATGGATATGTGACATAAATAAAAAAATTATTTTATTTACGGATTTGAGTATAGGGGAATGTTGTGCTATTTTTGCTAACACCTCCAATCACTTTATAGTCTCCTCAGAGTGCAGGATGGCTTTTTGCTGCAAGTAAGCTGCGGCTCGGTTTTAGCCTTGCAGAGAGGGTTCCCGGAGCAATTGGAAATATGGGAGCTACAACCATCGCAAGGCTACATGAAAGCCCATTACAATCACACACCCTCCTTTTTAATAAATGGCAGCCTCTTGTACAGAATAATTGTATGATAAATGTGAAACTATATTTATTTTCATCTAAAACACTTTTTGCAGATTACAGTAATATAATAGAAATATGGGATTTATTGACACTTTAATTCATATTTATACTAAGAGAGTCTAATTCAGTGATGGAAAACTTATTTTACTAGAAGAACCTCATATATAGAACCTTAGTCTACAGAATGGCCACAAAGGGACTTAAACTTTTTTTATATAAAAATAATAAATAGTAAAATTGCAGAAGGACATGAATGAATTGATTATAGAGGTATAGATAATGATAAGTATTTAAAAAAAAAAACAATTGAATCTTATTTTCAAGATTAGAGCTTGGAAATGCACCGAGTATTGCCGAACATGCCGGGGGCTGCTTGGGAAATGCATGGGGTCACATCCGGCCATGGGCTTCTTGTAGCTCACCATTGGTCTAAACCCTTCTAAGAACTCACGGCCAATTCATTATAGCAATTCTAAGACTGAAAAAGGATTTCCTTCTCTCTGAAGCCAGGGTACTTATGGACACGTCCCAGTCTCTCCTCTCAAACCATCCCAATTATTCTATACTGCTTCAAAGCTACTCACTCCTCTGCCCATCATGTCTCAGGTTTCCGTCTCAGGAATGTCTCCTATCCACCCCTTACATCTGTAGAGAGCTCTCAAAGATAAAACCATTTCTTTGTTGATTGATCTGAGCCTTCAGAACGTAATGCTGCCAAACCTCCGCCGAGTCCCTTCACCATCATCTTAGAAATGAAGCTTCCATTTGCGCCTCTTGTCATTGCACGTCACCACCATTGGCACATAGAAATATCCACTATGCTTAAATGTACGTTCCCCAAATCATCCCCGTGTATCTAAGTCATCCCAACTCATAAATAAATGGTAAGCTTGTCATGGCAACTCCCTTCCCAATGTCTAGGGTTTTATATATATGTATATATCCTATTCATATACTGTTCATTTACTTATACAATATAGCTATATATATATCACATATCTAGTTGTGAGCGAGGGCCGCAGTTGCTCTGGTGGAGATGAGCACCATAGGCGCTCATCCCTATGACTCTGTACCACTTAGGCAGTGAGTGCCAAAGGTGCTCACTGCGCTGGTGGCGATGAGCACCATAGGCGCTCATCTCTACGACCCTGCACGACTTAGGCATCATCCCTACGTCTCGCGGGCCTACCGATCAACAGTTCTCAATTGTCCAATTTACAGTGCGAGCCCCATAGCAGTTCCCGTAACACTTTGGAAAAATCCGGACCCCACAAAAACACAAATTTAACGGCCAAACCGCGGGACTCGAGAAACACCAAAATAAACCCAAATATGCCACAAGTTAACTTGAAAACTCACGCACAGCACAGGGGGAGAGTCAGGATGCCTGTGACTCAGGTTGCAAGTGAATTTGAGGCATATTTTGCCTTTTTTCTTGGAGCACTTAGGCGATGGCTTGCCTATCTTGGGTGATCCTACATGGTATAGCTCACAGCTTTACTGAGGTTCACAAGCCACAACAAGGTAGCGATCCAGAAAGGGAATAAAGCCGTAGATACCTGTAATAAAAAATAATTAGTAAGAATCTTTTTTGTCTGAGGTGCTGGGGGCTCCATCCCTGCACAGACCAGTTGAAAGGGACTCTGTATGATAGTATATGATAGAGTTACTTTCAACTGGTCTATGGTGTATTAATTATCTAGAGGTCATGGCTTCCTTTCCCTTACCCATGTGTCTGCCTCAAAATAATATAATTCATGAGGTTATTGAGTTGGTTTTCTTAACACAAAGTGTGAGGCTTAAATAATCTGTAAATCAGCCAAGAATGGAGTCATCGCTGAATAATCTCTTGTATGTATTTACGTGGAGAGTACATTTTAATCCATCTGTATTATAAACTCATCTGGCTTGCATCCGCACTGCTAATGGAGGTCCATGGTCATGGGTGCAGGAAGTGGGCGGATGGGGGGGACAAACCCCCCCCCCCCCCGGATTTTTCTATGTTTGTATGTATGTATATATAATCTATTTTACAACTAATATTCTGGCTTCTACATCCCTGTCCATGGCGTTTTACGATATTATATATATTTACTATAAGACCTTGTCAAACCAATACCATGAACAAATACATTAGCATTATATACTTTACAGATCCTTTAGTAGTTGTCGTAAGATGAAGAAATGGGTATACCACTCTACTAATATTGTTATTCCTTTTACTCATTCTGATCCACATTTATTTTATATTTTAAACAGAACTTTTCTCCTAATGTATTGGAGGCAGATTATGATGAAATTGCTCAGTGACTGCTGTTTTATTGAAGAATTCATAACTGTGAGATTGTACAAGTGTCCAGGCAGCAAAATGCTCCAACGGCACATGAGTATTAATACTGTATGTTTATGCCTCCAGCATCTAACCTTCTGCAGCTTTCTAATCATGTAATATTCTGAAATATAATGTGTAACTCACCTCTGTACTTAAGAAAAAAACCACAGTTCATCGCAAAAGTAATAAAAATAGTAATTACTCATTGTCATACTCCATGTTCTTCAATAACTTTGGGTTTTGGCATATTTTTGGTTAGGGTCATTCATTATCATGTTATACCAACTGAAGAAGTAACCAAATGCATGGCGGCATTATTTTTTCAAAGTCAACCGGTTGACCTGGTGCCATGCAAAGTTGGAGAATGAGAAAGATATATTCTTGCAAGTTCAAAGACAAATTAGTTAAAGCAAGTATATAAGTAAGTCAAGGACTTAAGAATTAGCTGTGTTGCTAAATATAACGATATTGTACTTCAATGAAGCTGTGAGCTATACCATGCATGGTCACCCAAGATGGGTAGGTCATAGCAGAGAGGTCAGACAAATTGTGGTCCGTTTGAGACTAAATTGGCAACCCACTCCATATATTTGCCAAGAATATCCTATAGATAAGCACAACCATACACAATTGTGCCAAGTATGCTGTGTCCATATGGCCATCAAGAGCCAGACACGAAGGACTGAACAACATCAACAACAAAATATATATATATATATATTGTAAAGAAGCCATGTTTAAAATAGGTTTGGATTGAAGAGTGAAAAGCATTGTGTTTTTATTTGCATATTTCGACCCAGTTTCCCAGTGCAACATGTACTGTGACATACTGACGCACAGCATGATCACCTCCCTTCGAAGACTGGGCCATCGGGCAGTATTCCCACATGATAACGACCCCAAACACACCTCCAAGATGACCACTGCCTTGCTAAAGAAGCTGAAGGTAAAGGCGATGGACTGGCCAAGCATGTCACCAGACCTAAACCCTTTTGAGCATCTGTGGGGCATCCTCAGACAGAAGGTGGGGGAGCGCAAGGTCTCTAACATCCACCAGCTCCGTCATCATGGAGGTGTGGAAGAGGACTCCAGTGGCAACCTGTGAAGCTCTGGTGATCTCCATGCCCATGAGGGTTAAGGCAGTGCTGGAAAATAATGGTGGCCACACAAAATATTGTCACTTTGGGCCCAATTTGGACATTTCCACTTAGGGATGTACGCACTTTTGTTGCCAACTGTTTAGACATTAATGGCTGTGTGTTGAGTTATTTTAAGGGGACAGCACATTTACACTGTTATACAGGCTGTACACTTACTACTTCA
This sequence comes from Discoglossus pictus, assembly GCA_027410445.1. Lineage (NCBI taxonomy): Eukaryota > Metazoa > Chordata > Amphibia > Anura > Alytidae > Discoglossus > Discoglossus pictus. The sequence continues at coordinate 11,643,961 of CM050171.1, read as the reverse complement.
CATTGTAGCAGAGGGGCATTTCTTCAGCGTTGTCACATGAAAATATATAATAAAATATCTACACAAATGTGAGGGGTGTACTGACTTTTGTGAGATACTGTATATTATTATATACCTTATTGCAATGCCTTGTGCTCGCACCCTCTATTCTATAACTGCCTACATATTCCTGTAAGAACAGACAGAATTTTCTCTTTCCTTAACCTCACTGTAAGATGACTCAGAAAACATTTTCATAGCAAAGAACATCACAATGGCGTCTGACCCTCGCAGAGCTATATATATATATATATATATATGCAGATACTGTCACTATTTAGCACGCAATACAAGAAAACAATTGTTATGGTATTTATTTGAGCCAACTTGAAGGTAAAGATGTCTTTGTAATCCCGGAATGTCACCGAGACTGATTTGGAGACGCGTTGCAGAAGGCGAGTTGCTAGGCAATACGTGGCGTTCTGTTAAACTTATAGCAGAGTCAGATGTGTTACTAAAATTAGGTGTATTTTCTAGCATATAATAAACAATGACATTCTAACATGTCATTATGGAGAAAGAGATAAGATTGCATTTATCTGTAAGTCTTATCGTTGCAGCGAAAATGTACATTACTATATGCTAGTTAAATAGTCAGTAAAAAAAGAATATTAATTAAAAGGGCCACTTAATTCACCATATGTGCTCTGTGCCATCAGATATTTGGAAGAAGTACTTTCCTTTTTAAAATTGATACTGTGTTGATGGAGCAGTTTTGTGAGGGACTTGGAGAATATTTCACTTCCTTTGGTTCCTTGCACAACTGGTCCCAAAAACGTCAACTATATATATACTGTACTACTCACTTGTCCTTCAAAATGACAGTATAATCTTGTATTAAAAATTGTGCGTCCTGTCTCTTGTACGTCCTCTCTCTCTGTGTACCCTGTGTGTCTCTCTCTGTGCGCCCTTTCTCTCAGCATCCTCTCCCTCTCTCTGTGCTCACTCTCTCTCTCTCTGTGCACTCTCTTTCTCGCCTTCTCTCTCTCTCCCTCAATTCTTCTCTCCCTCTTTCTCTCTCTCTCTCTCACCTTCTCTCTCTTCCATCCTCTCTCCCATCCTCTCTCTCTCCCTTGCTTCTCTCTCTCGTTCTCTCTCTCCCATCCACTGTCTCTCTTCCTACTTTTCTCCCTTCCTTCCACTCTCCCTCCTTTACTCTTGCTCAGACCCCCCTGCTCTCTCTCTCTGTCTTCCTCCTTGTCTCTCCCTCCCTCTCCTTCTCTCTCCCTCTCCTTCTCATTCTCTCTCTCCCCCTCCCTCTCCTTCTCACTCTCTCCCCACCGTCTACCCTCTCCCTGCTTCTCTCTCTCTTACTCTCCTTCTCTCTCTCTCCCACCCCTTCTCTCTCCCTCCCTCTTCTTCTCTCTTGCCCTCTATGTCCTTCTCTGTCTCTCACTCCTTCCTTCTCTCTTCCTCTCCTTCTCTATCTCCCCCTCCTTCCTTCTCCCTCCCTCTTTCTCTCTTCCTCTCCTTCTCTATCTCCCCCTCCTTCCTTCTCTCTCCCTCCTTCCTCTCGCCTCCGTTCTTCCTTCACCCTCCCTCCTTCTCTCTCCCTGCCTCCCCTTCTGAGGCATAGTACGCATGCTTTACTTGCGAGCGTTACACTCAAACTTGGCAGCCGACAACTATATTAGTTATATAAATATATATTTTAGCTACTTGCCCATCAAAAATTATGGGAATAAAATGTTAAGGCTGGCAGTGCTGTTTGCCACCCAATGTGAGCACCTTCGGCGTTCATCGTGAGCCCCACGCTGAGCGCCTTTGGGCTCATCGCGTGACTTGTAATGAGTTCCTTTGGCGCTCATTGAGAGTCTCTCCCCCTATCTACTTCCTCTATTGTGTCTCATTTCCCCCTCCTCTCCATCGCTTGTTTCTCCTTTCCCCCTCCGCTGTTTTTTTACCCCCTCTCCCTCCCCTGTGTCTCCTCCCTCCTCCCCTGTGTCTCTTTCCCCCTCCCCTGTGTCTCTTTCACCCCCTCTCCCCCATGTTTCTTTTCCCCCTCCCTTGTGTCTCTTACCCCCCTCCTTTGTGTCTCTTCCCCCTCTCTCTCCCTCCCCTGTGTCTCTTCCCCCCTCTCCCTCCCCTGTGTCTGTTCCCTCCTCCCCTGAGTCTCTTCCCCCCCTCCCACATGCATCTCTTCCCCCCCTTCCCTGTGAATCTACCTCCGCGCTCTCCCTCCCCTGTGTCTCTTCCCCCTCTCCCTCCCCTGTGTCTGTTCCCCCTCCCCTGTGTCTCTTGCCCCCTGTCCCACCCCTGTGTCTTTCTCCCCTCTCCATTCCCTATTTCTCTTTCTCCCTCTCACTCCCCTGTGACTCTTTCCCCCTCCGCTATGTCTCTCCCCCCCCCCCCTTCCTCTCCTGTGTCTCTTCCCCCCTCTCCTGGCTCTTTTCCCTCCCTCTCCCCTGTGTCTCTTTTCCCCTCCCTCCAATGTTGTAGGTGATCAGATTCGCCTAGATCAGCGGCCCCTCTAATAAGTTAAGAGATCCCTTTTATTCCAGACATAAAATTCTGAAAGCAGAGGGCCCCTACCCAGTTTTGGCCCCAGTGCTGCAACAGCAAAACCTCCGCAACTAACCATATGTAACGACCTATGATCTATATGTGCTCCCTTGTTTATGACAGAACTGTGCTTTGCAATAGACACATTGATAAAGTCATTTTAATGAAATATTTCCTTTTGCCGTCAGCAAAGTTGTGGGCAGAGTTTGGAGTTATTTAAACCATAAATAGCCACCCTCCTAGATATGTTTCTCCATGAATAAATCAGCATAACTTATCACCTTTAGTAAATATCATTCCACTGAACCAAAATAGGACTGATTTTACTAATGCTGTTTTTTTTACATATGTATGGGTAGAAAATAAACTTCTTATTTTATCTAATCAGGTTGTACGTAACCCTTTAGATTTCTCTAAAACTTCATTTATGGCTTGCACAGCGGCTAATGCTTGTTTGCTACTAAATCTAGTATATATATATATATTTATACTAGCGACTTGCCCGTCAAAAAATGACGGCAATAAGATTGTAAGGCAGGTAATGTTGTTTATGTGCGACATTCATTTTGTTGGTGTTTTAAGATCCTTCAGCGCTCATTGCAAGCCTCGCGCTGAGCACCTTCGGCTCTTGGTTGTTTGTGTGCTATGAGCAGCGTTGATGTTTTTTTTTTGGTATGGCAATGAATAATTAATAAAATAAGAAATTAATATACTTTACCTATTGTGAAGTAATATATGTAGAAAGCATTGTGTTGAAGAGCTGGCAATCTGTTTTCATGTTGCTGCAGCATCAGTGCTGTGGAGCGGCTGTGTAAGCGTCATGAATGTGTGCAGTGTAATAGTGTGCGTGCACGAGGCAAATCCGTTAGCGTAGTTGTGTACTTCCGGATTGTGTAAGTTATTGTTCTAAAATGGCGCCTAATGTGTGGTACGCGGCTGTGGCAGATTTTGCGTCCTTGTTTTCGAATGTCGTCCGAGTTTTTCGGAAAATCCGTAGGTGTTTGGTGGTGTTTTGTGTGTTTAGGGGTCTTTAGCCTTGTTTTCATTTTGTTTGGCGGCCATTTTTTCTTTTGCTTAGGCGATTTCCGGGTGTCTAAACTCCGAAATTTGAACTTAAATGGAGGTGTAACGTCACTTGCAGAGGTCCTGGGTGCCCCCCCTTGCTGTGGGTAACCTTTTTATGTGTTTGTTGTGTGCATTTCTTGTGTTTCTAATGTTTTTAGGGTCGCGCGGGTTGCGTCCTTTTTTTCGGATCTCGTACGTCTTTTTGGGAAAATCCGTAGGTGTTTGGTGGTGTTTGTCGTCTTTAGAGTCCTGTAGCCTCGTTTTCGTTTTTTTCGGCGGCCATTTTTTCTCTCTCTTAGGGGATTTTCGGGTGTCTAAACTCTTTTATTTTGAGTTAGATTGAGGTGTAACTTCAGTTTTCGAAGTCCTGGGTGCCCCCCCTTGCTGTAGGTAAGCTTTTTATGTATTTGTTGTGTGTATTTATTGTGTTTTGCATGTTTTCATGTTCAGGGTTTTGAGGGGGGTTTTGCGAGGTCGTAATGGGTCGTAACGCGTCTTGTATTTTTGTTTCGTATCTTCGTAAATTTTGCGAGGTCGGCAGTTGCTGGCCTTCGGCGCTCCAGCGTTAGCAACAAACCTCACTTATGACAACTATATATGTGATGCGGGGTGCCAAAAAAAGCTGCAAAGGGAAGAGAAGGGTTGCAGGGGGTGGGGGCATGCATGCTTTGTTCCTATGTATATATATATTTGTGTTACTATAACGAAGAACACTGCAAGCCTACCACTTTACATCCGCCTCCTTCCCCACTAAAGAACTTGCTTATATTGCCTGGTTAGAGAAGACAGGGTCTGTGAGTGAAACATAGACAAACTGAGATATGAAATGTATTGTTATGCAAATGAGGCTCCCCTCCCAGGCGGGCGCTCCTAGTCACATGCCTTATTTGCCTAGTTTTAAATCTGGCCATGTCCCTATACAGGTCCCTATGCAAGGCTTTAGCTTTAACACAAGATGAGACACAATGTTAAATCTAAATCCTGTCCTGGATCCTTTAACAGAGGATTAATAATTAGTGAATTCCAAATTTCCCCTGAGCAACCCACACACATTTAGTGGCTCCATGACCAAACCTAAACCTTGCACAGGATGTGATCTTCTTCAAATGCAGGAACATTATCACGCTCCCTTGAGACTTTATACAATCCTAACTGATGTAATATCTTCTATTAAAGGGAACATTTATACGATGTCCTATATCTTTGCTGCAGTAAATGTAATATTACACCGACATATCCTACTACATCATCTGCAGAAATGAAGTGATCACAACACGTGTGTAGGTCTCAAGGTCACCTTATCATCGCAAGAAAGTTCTACCAAGTTGGCTGATCAGAGAGTGCGTTAATTCCTTGCGTCCTACTTGTGTTGTCTTTCAAGATATCACACGATCACTTAAGCCTAGCTCCAACGGGGCAGAAGACAATTCCAATGGTAGGATTATGGAAGCAAACCCTCCATAGATAAGATAAAGATGAAATTTTAATTAAATGTTGCTCCTTTCTTTCAATAGCTGGCCCAGAAATGTAATTTCATGTCTTGCTTGTATAGCTGCGAAGAAACGAACACAATAAAGCTGAAAGTATTTGCTTGTTCTTTCTTTCCAAGGGAGGAAGTCTCCGCAGAGAGACCTTGGCTTCCTCGAGCTTCAGTGAGTCAGATTATTTTATGAACCAGTTGTGTCCTACTTTACAATCTGGTTTATTTTCCAGTGGAGTTTATTGTTTGAAAAAAAATGACATTAAATAATGTTGCAAAAATCACCCCTTTTTGTTCAGATCCATTTAAATGAAAGAGACTCCGAGAGACACTGTAGTTATATATATACAGTAAATAAATAGTACATTTGTGTTCACATTTGAATGTATAAAGCAAGTTAAAATACTTGTTTCATGCCTAGAATTCTGAGAAATACAGTTATTACACTGCATTCTGGGAACATGCAAATGTGCCCACAAAGGCTTTGCTCTTTCAATCCATAACCATTTTAAGAATATATATATATATATATATATATATATATATATATATATATATATATATATGTACTACGGATTGTAGGGCGAGGCATTTGTAAGCACATTTGCATGTCCCAGCTCAGCTTCCCAGAATGCAGTGTAGTAACTGTTTTTCTCGGAATTCTGAGCTGGAAGCAGGTTTTTTAACTTGTTTTAAACATTCAAATGTTAACACAGATGTACTTTTTATTTACTATATATATGTACCGTATTGGTCCGAATATAAGTCGCACCTTTTTTACGATTTTTGAGTTTGCCAGTTAAGGGTGCGGCTTATATTCGCGACCGTAAAAAAAATTACTGCCGATTTGCAAACTTTGCTTGTTACGCGTGCGGCTTCTATTCACAAACGCAAAATTACTGCCGATTTGCGCGATTGCGAGTTAATGGTGCAGATTTTCGTGCTTGAGACTGCGGTATTGAATAGCGATTTACGGTTTTAGTGATTCTAACATCCTGTAAAGCCTGTAACCTGCAAAAAAAGCTACAGTGCTAATTAGAAAGCCTGTTTCTTGCAATGGCTGATCACTTGGAGAGTCTTTTTCTCTCCAATTTTACGGGTGCGGCTTATATTTGAGTACTATCTTTTTTCTATTTTTTCCCCTTGAACTTTACGGGTGTGGCTTATATGCGGGTGCGGCTTATATTCGGACCAATACGGTATATATATATATATATATATATATATATATATATATATATATATAATTAATTTAATACCTTGTAAATAGTATTGTATCTTGAAAAACAATACTTGAATAACGCCAAAACATATTTAAAAATGTCATGTGTATTCTATCATAGTAGTAAATACAACCTGTAATGTATTACCTTTTATATGCAATTATGCTGCAGTATAATGTGGCATGTCTAGTTCTGCTGATCAGTTTCCTAAGGAGACTTTGAATGTAGAGCAAGCTTTTATCTACACAAAGGGCATGTGGCAGCCAAAGATGCAATTGCTTTCATAAGAACTAACAGCTTGCTCGGTTACAAGGATAATCCGGCAGAAAAGAAATCTATTTAAAAGAAAATAGAACCCAACCATAAAGTTACCAGTTATCAAACTTATTTATTCAATATACCACCAAGAAAAACATGACAATGATGGTCCTTTAACAGCACTTAAAGGGATGGTTTGGCTCACTTAATCATTTATACTGTTGGCCAAAATGTATTTTAAAGGCTAATGTTGTTGATAAATTGAGGTAAATCCCATTTTTCTAGAACAATCCAGGAGCTAGATGTAGTAACGTGAGATGTGACGAAGGGCTCCTGGAGAACCTATTCATTACTAGGTTACAGTAGGGACATGTGTACCATTATTAGACAACATTTCTTTTGGCCTTCAGCCTTCAGTACATATGGACCCTGAATGTCCACTACAATTTTTTTCAAACATGTTCATAAAGTTGTCATCCAATCAGAAGATGTCTCTGGGTCTCTATTGCATCCACTGTGGCTTCTCTACATCTTCTCGCCATATGGACCTAATCTAGATAATCATTCTACTCTTTAAAATGTAGATTGATCTGCGGAAAATAGAATTAAATTATTTTAAATTGGCAGAAATACCTCTGTGTATTTGTATGGATGTTTTACCAGTTGTAAGTATTGCTTCATCTATAAAAGTCCAAAAATATAAAACTATGAAACTAGTTTCACTTTGTGGTGGATAAAAGAGAAACATGGCTCAGTTTGTTTAAATGGTACAAGGTTGACATTATAGAGGTGAACACTGGCAATTTCTAATGTTCTTCCATATTTTTAGAATTATCCACCATGATAGAGCAAAGAGGGGGAATAGTCTAGGGGTTGGGAGTAAAGGGAGTACAACAGTGGGATAGGGTAAAGAGGAGGAGTAGTGGGAGGGTTGGGAGTAATCTGAGTACATTGGTGGTATATGGTAAAGAGGAGGTATAATGTGGGGGCTGGGAGTAAACTGAGTATACCGGTGGGATAGGGTAAAGAGGAGGAGTAGTGGGAGGGTTGGGAGTAAACTGAGTACACCCCTGGGATAGGCTAAAGAGGAGGAGTAGTGTGGGGGTTGGGAGTAAACTGAGTACATAAGTGGTATATTGTAAAGAGGAGGTGTAGTGTGGGGGCTGGGAGTAAACTGAGTACACCCCTGGGATAGGGTAAAGAGGAGGAGTAGTGTGGGGGTTGGGAGTAAACTGAGTACACCCCTGGGATAGGGTAAAGAGGAGGAGTAGTGGGGGGGTTGGGATTAAACTGAGTACATCGGTGGGATAGGGTAAAGAGGAGGAGTAGTGTGGGGGTTGGGAGTAAACTAAGTACACCCCTGGGATAGGGTAAAGAGGAGGTGTAGTGTGGGGGCTGGGAGTAAACTGAGTACAACGGTGGGATAGGGTAAAGAGGAGGAGTAGTGTGGGGGTTGGGAGTAAACTGAGTACACCCCTGGGATAGTGTAAAGATGAGGTGTAGTGTGGGGGCTGGGAGTAAACTGAGTACAACGGTGGGATAGGGTAAAGAGGAGGAGTAGTGTGGGGGTTAGGAGTGAACTGAGTACACCCCTGGGATAGTGTAAAGAGAAGTAGTGTGGGGGTTGGGAGTAAACTGAGTACACCGGTGGGATAGGGTAAAGAGGAGGAGTAGTGTGGGGGTTGAGAGTAAACTGAGTCCACCCCTGGGATAGGGCAAAGAGGAGGAGTAGTGTGGGGGTTTGGGAGTAAACTGAGTACAGCGGTGGGATAGGGTAAAGAGGAGGAGTAGTGTGGGGGTTGGTAGTAAATGGAGTACACCCATGGGATAGGGTAAAGAGGAGGAGTAGTGTGGAGGTTGGGAGTAAACTGACTACATCGCTGGCATAGGTTAAAGAGGAGGAGGAGTGTGGGGGTTGGGAGTAAACTGAGTACACCCCTGGGATAGGGTAAAGAGGAGGAGTAGTGTGGGGGCTGGGAGTAAACTGAGTAAACTGGTGGGATAGGGTAAAGAGGAGGAGTGGTGTGGGGGTTGGGAGTAAACTGAGTACACTGGTGGGATAGGGTAAAGAGGAGGAGTAGTGTGGGGGTTGGGAGTAAACTGAGTACATCCCTGTGATAGGGTAAAGAGGAGGAGTAGTGTATGGGTTGGAAGTAAATGGAGTACACCCCTGGGAGAGGGCAATGAGGAGGTTTAGTGTGGGGGTTGGGAGTAAACTGAGTACACCGGTGTAATAGGGTAAAAAGGAGGAGTGGTGTGGGGGTTGGGAGTAAACTGATTACATCGCTGGGATAGGGTAAAGAGGAGGAGTAGTGTAGGGGTTGGAAGTAAATGGAGTACACCCCTGGGAGAGGGCAATGAGGAGGTGTAGTGTGGGGGTTGGGAGTAAACTGAGTACACCGGTGGGATAGGGTAAAGAGGAGGAGTAGTGTGGGGGTTGGGAGTAAACTGAGTACACCCCTGGGATAGGGTAAAGAGGAGGAGTAGTGTGGGGGTTGGGAGTAAACTGAGTACACCGGTGGGATAGGGTAAAGAGGAGGAGTAGTGTGGGGGTTGGGAGTAAACTGAGTACACCCCTGGGATAGGGTAAAGAGGAGGAGTAGTGTGGGGGTTGGGAGTAAACTGAGTACACTGGTGGGATAGGGTAAAGAGGAGGAGTAGTGTGGGGATTGGGAATAAACTGAGTACACCACTGGGATAGGGTAAAGAGGAGGTGTAGTGTGGGGGTTGGGAGTAAACTGAGAACACTGGTGGGATAGGGTAAATAGGAGGAGTAGTGTGGGGGTTGGGAGTAAACTGAGTACACTGGTGGGATAGGGTAAATAGGAGGATTAGTGTGGGGGTGGGGAGTAAACTGAGTACACTGGTGGGATAGGGTAAAGAGGAGGAGTAGTGTGGGGGTTGGGAGGAAACTGAGTACACCGGTGGGATAGGGTAAAAAGGAGGAGTGGTGTAGGGGTTGGAAGTAAATGGAGTACACCCCTGGGAGAGGGCAATGAGGAGGTGTAGTGTGGGGGTTGGGAGTAAACGGAGTACACCGGTGGGATAGGGTAAAGAGGAGGAGTAGTGTGGGGGTTGGGAGTAAACTGAGTACACCCCTGGGATAGGGTAAAGAGGAGGAGTAGTGTGGGGATTGGGAATAAACTGAGTGCACCACTGGGATAGGGTAAAGAGGAGGTGTAGTGTGGGGGTGGGGAGTAAACTGAGAACACTGGTGGGATAGGGTAAATAGGAGGAGTAGTGTGGGGTTTGGGAGTAAACTGAGTACACTGGTGGGATAGGGTAAATAGGAGGAGTAGTGTGGGGGTGGGGAGTAAACTGAGTACACTGGTGGGATAGGGTAAAGAGGAGGAGTAGTGTGGGGGTTGGGAGTAAACTGAGTACACTGGTGGTATAGAGTAAAGAGGAGGAGTAGTGTGGGGGTTGGGAGTAGACTGAGTACACCGGTGGGATAGGGTAAAGAGGAGGAGTAGTGTGGGGGTTGGGAGTAATCTAAGTACACCCCTGGGATAGGGTAAAGAGGGGGAGTAGTGTTGGGGTTGGGAGTAATCTGAGTACACCCCTGGGATAGGGTAAAGAGGAGGAGTAGTGTGGGGGCTGGGAGTAAACTGAGTAAACTGGTGGGATAGGGTAAAGAGGAGGAGTGGTGTGGGGGTTGGGAGTAAACTGAGAACACTGGTGGGAGAGGGCAATGAGGAGGTTTAGTGTGGGGGTTGGGAGTAAACTGAGTACACCGGTGTAATAGGGTAAAAAGGAGGAGTGGTGTGGGGGTTGGGAGTAAACTGATTACATCGCTGGGATAGGGTAAAGAGGAGGAGTAGTGTAGGGGTTGGAAGTAAATGGAGTACACCCCTGGGAGAGGGCAATGAGGAGGTGTAGTGTGGGGGTTGGGAGTAAACTGAGTACACCGGTGGGATAGGGTAAAGAGGAGGAGTAGTGTGGGGGTTGGGAGTAAACTGAGTACACCCCTGGGATAGGGTAAAGAGGAGGAGTAGTGTGGGGGTTGGGAGTAAACTGAGTACACCGGTGGGATAGGGTAAAGAGGAGGAGTAGTGTGGGGGTTGGGAGTAAACTGAGTACACCCCTGGGATAGGGTAAAGAGGAGGAGTAGTGTGGGGGTTGGGAGTAAACTGAGTACACTGGTGGGATAGGGTAAAGAGGAGGAGTAGTGTGGGGGTTGGGAGTAAACTGAGTACACCCCTGGGATAGGGTAAAGAGGAGGAGTAGTGTGGGGGTTGGGAGTAAACTGAGTACACTGGTGGGATAGGGTAAAGAGGAGGAGTAGTGTGGGGATTGGGAATAAACTGAGTACACCACTGGGATAGGGTAAAGAGGAGGTGTAGTGTGGGGGTGGGGAGTAAACTGAGAACACTGGTGGGATAGGGTAAATAGGAGGAGTAGTGTGGGGGTTGGGAGTAAACTGAGTACACTGGTGGGATAGGGTAAATAGGAGGATTAGTGTGGGGGTGGGGAGTAAACTGAGTACACTGGTGGGATAGGGTAAAGAGGAGGAGTAGTGTGGGGGTTGGGAGGAAACTGAGTACACCGGTGGGATAGGGTAAAAAGGAGGAGTGGTGTAGGGGTTGGAAGTAAATGGAGTACACCCCTGGGAGAGGGCAATGAGGAGGTGTAGTGTGGGGGTTGGGAGTAAACGGAGTACACCGGTGGGATAGGGTAAAGAGGAGGAGTAGTGTGGGGGTTGGGAGTAAACTGAGTACACCCCTGGGATAGGGTAAAGAGGAGGAGTAGTGTGGGGATTGGGAATAAACTGAGTGCACCACTGGGATAGGGTAAAGAGGAGGTGTAGTGTGGGGGTGGGGAGTAAACTGAGAACACTGGTGGGATAGGGTAAATAGGAGGAGTAGTGTGGGGTTTGGGAGTAAACTGAGTACACTGGTGGGATAGGGTAAATAGGAGGAGTAGTGTGGGGGTGGGGAGTAAACTGAGTACACTGGTGGGATAGGGTAAAGAGGAGGAGTAGTGTGGGGGTTGGGAGTAAACTGAGTACACTGGTGGTATAGAGTAAAGAGGAGGAGTAGTGTGGGGGTTGGGAGTAGACTGAGTACACCGGTGGGATAGGGTAAAGAGGAGGAGTAGTGTGGGGGTTGGGAGTAATCTAAGTACACCCCTGGGATAGGGTAAAGAGGGGGAGTAGTGTTGGGGTTGGGAGTAATCTGAGTACACCCCTGGGATAGGGTAAAGAGGAGGAGTAGTGTGGGGGCTGGGAGTAAACTGAGTAAACTGGTGGGATAGGGTAAAGAGGAGGAGTGGTGTGGGGGTTGGGAGTAAACTGAGAACACTGGTGGGATAGGGTAAATAGGAAGTGTAGTGTGGGGGTTGGGAGTAAACTGAGTACACTAGTGGGATAGTGTAAATAGGAAGTGTAGTGTGGGGGTTGGGAGTAAACTGAGTACACTGGTGGGATAGGGTAAAGAGGAGGAGTAGTGTGGGGGTTGGGAGTAAACTGAGTACATCCCTGTGATAGGGTAAAGAGGAGGAGTAGTGTATGGGTTGGAAGTAAATGGAGTACACCCCTGGGAGAGGGCAATGAGGAGGTTTAGTGTGGGGGTTGGGAGTAAACTAAGTACACCGGTGGATTGGGTAAAGAGGAGGAGTAGTGTGGGGGTTGGGAGTAAACTGAGTACACCCCTGGGATAGGGTAAAGAGGAGGAGGAGTGTGGGGGTTGGGAGTAAACTGAGTACACTGGTGGGATAGGGTAAAGAGGAGGAGTAGTGTGGGGATTGGGAATAAACTGAGTACACCACTGGGATAGGGTAAAGAGGAGGTGTAGTGTGGGTGTGGGGAGTAAACTGAGTACACTGGTGGGATAGGGTAAAGAGGAGGAGTAGTGTGGTGGTTGGGAGTAAACTGAGTACACTGGTGGTATAGAGTAAAGAGGAGGAGTAGTGTGGGGGTTGGGAGTAAACTGAGTACACTGGTGGTATAGAGTAAAGAGGAGGAGTAGTGTGGGGATTGGGAATAAACTGAGTACACTGGTGGTATAGAGTAAAGAGGAGGAGTAGTGTGGGGGTTGGGAGTAAACTGAGTACACTGGTGGGATAGGGTAAATAGGAGGAGTAGTGTGGGGGTGGGGAGTAAACTGAGTACACTGGTGGGATAGGGTAAAGAGGAGGAGTAGTGTGGGGGTTGGGAGTAAACTGAGTACACTGGTGGTATAGAGTAAAGAGGAGGAGTAGTGTGGGGGTTGGGAGTAAACTGAGTACACCGGTGGGATAGGGTAAAGAGGAGGAGTAGTGTGGGGGTTGGGAGTAATCTGAGTACACCCCTGGGATAGGGTAAAGAGGGGGAGTAGTGTTGGGGTTGGGAGTAATCTGAGTACACCCCTAGGATAGGGTAAAGAGGAGATGTAGTGTTGGGGTTGGGAGTAATCTGAGTACACCCCTAGGATAGGGTAAAGAGGAGGTGTAGTGTTGGGGTTGGGGGTAATCTGAGTATACCCCTGGGATAGGGTCAAGAGAAGGAGTAGTGTGGGAGCTGGGAGTAAACTGAGTACACCGGTGGGATAGGGTAAAGAGGAGTAGTGTGGGGGTTGGGAGTAAACTGAGTACACCCCTGGGATAGGGTAAAGAGGAGGAATAGTGTGGGGGTTGGGAGTAATCTTGGCAATGTAATGTTCAATAACACCTACGAGTCCAGTTCTTCTTATATTCTCTATTGGATTCTGGAACATCTTTTTTCTATATATATAAGGTATCACTAAAATAGAAATATTATTTCTCATATGTTTAAAAAACAACATTTAGCTGGTTACCCTGGTTATACATGATGGATTTTTGAGAACCACCTAATGATGTTGCTACGTCTAATTCTCTACTCTATGTAGTAGTGTTGTAGTAAATGTATACGCTTCTAGACTATCTACATCACTACCCTGCTGTAGTGAAGAGGCTTGTGTGCCTCAAATAAGTTATGAACTATCCCATGTATGGTCACCCAAGGTGGGCAGGTAATAGGAAAGAGGTCAGACAAATTGCGGTCCACTGGAGAAGGAACTGGCATCCCAGTTCAGTATCTTTACTAAAGAAAACATTATGGATTAGCACAACCAGAGACATAAAGATATATGTGCAGGAGTGCTGAGGTCCATAGTGTCATGGAGAGTCGGATACAACTGAATGACTAAGCAACAACAAGAGCTATAAAATATAGCATATGTACACATATGTACTACTGGTTAATGCAAATTTATTAACATTATATATAAATATTTTGTATTCCCAGGTGTTCAGTGGACCACCTGAGTGTAACACGAGAGCCACTGGTGGGCCAATAACCACAGTTTTGGAATCTCTGCCCTAGATAACATAAAATGGCGCTTAATAAAACCTCACTTTCCATCCATAAATAAGATATATTATCACTTTCATTATGAAATGTTCATCTCTTCTAGTGGTAACATTATAAGAAATGAGAAAACCTCAGATCTTATTAAAATATTTCTCCTTCCACGTAGATTAGATGAAACGTCTGTATTCATTTTCCACACACCGGCCCATTCACACCAAACCAATCAATCCAAAGGATATTACCCAGTTCTGCTAATGAAATCTGCACAAGAATTCACTTTCCATGACAGGATACATTAAAGCATGGAAAGAGCATGTCCTCCTCGTTCTAATACCTGGAAGGAGAGGGGCTAATATATTTGACATAAGCACAAGCACTCAACATTAATTGCTGAGGGGTGTGGGGGAGGCGGTGGATGGTGTAGGTAATTATATGTTTAAATGAAAACTAAATAATTGTATTTAAACACTTTACTATTATTTTACTAACGTAAAATAGCTATCTTTATTAACCTTTTTGCTCACTTTAAGATGCACTATGATTTGGTAGCTGTTTCAAATATATATCTATCTGTCTATCTATCTATCTATCTATCTATCTATCTATCTATCTATCTATCTATCTATCTAGAATTAAATATCCACAATTGTACATAATAAGAGGCATAAGGGACTCACCTATACAGGTACTATTAGTATATTTACTTGCCTTTGCATCTATCTATCTATCTATCTATCTATCTATCTATCACATATCTGTAAAGAGGACACAGCCACATGCAACAACAAGACCTACAACATCAGAGGCTCATATTCATGTACACCATCCAATGTAGTGCACATGATACAATGTACTGTATGTGAAAGGGGCTGTTACATTGGAGAATTGTCTGTATCTGTCTGTCTGTCTATATCTATATATTTCTATCTATCTATCTATCTATCTATCTATCTATCTTCATATCTATCTCTCTATCTATCTATCTATCTATTTTATGACAGAGTGTTTCAATGGGTTTGTGTAAGCAACAGACTTTACTAAGCTCCCTTTCCCCCGGAGGCCTGAAAAGTTTTCTTCCCTGACCAGTTGATTTGATGCACCTGATTAAACCTGACGTACCACTATGTAACTATATAATTATAAATATATAAATATATATTTTTTTTTTTTTCATTGTACAATAACCTTTTAAATCAAATATAAATATAGAGAAAATGGCACCAAACCCTGCAAAAAACAGTGCTGCAAACTATGCCAACATATATGCA